>JAUEJK010133801.1:0-11223 GCA_032274865.1 Eryngium alpinum | reverse complement strand
ATATTTACGAGTTCTTTTATCATCTTTCTTTATATACAAATCCACTTTGCTATTATTAGTTTTTAGTTTTATAACAATACCAATATTTTTGGTAAAGAGGGACTGTATATTTACATATTATTAAAAAATATATTATTTATTTATTTATTTATTTATTTATTTATTTATTTATATATTAATAATTATACACAATAATTACTATAATTATATAGAATTAATATTAAATATGATATAAATTATAATTTATACGTATCACTTAACTAATTAATAATATACACTTAAATCTAATAAAAATTGAGCTATAATTTATTTACTATTATATATAATATGTATTTAATTGTAAATTAATATTTTATGTTTTAGATTTTTTTCTAATATTATTATCACTTTAACTTATTTATATAGTTTGATGAGTAAATATAATTAATTATAATATTTATTATTTTTTTTAATTTATAAAAAGTAATTTTTAAAAAAAAAAAATACTATGTCTAATTATCTTAGTTTTATAAATCAAAACATGTGAACAAACGAAAACATCAATAATATTAAGATGTATATAATATAGCGCCATAAATTTATTTATATCAATACATTAATATATAAATTAATATATGATATCGAATAAATTATTGTAATTTAATACATGTGTTATATATAATATTAATATATATTTATATAATGTAAATATATAATTAAATGAATATTAGATAAAATAAATACTAATTATTATATTAAGAAATATAGTTAACTAATGTTTAATTTATTTATAATTTATAAGAGTTTATAGGTTTGTTGTTTTAAAAAAGAAAATTATTAATTATTTTTATAAATTATAAGAATTTAATGAGTTTTTAGACAACAACTCCAAATAAATAATTATTATTTATTATATTAGATTAATTATGATTAGTTGATTTTTGACCATTTTTATAGTTAGTACTGGTACCATTTCCAAGGCTGAATTTAGAACACCTTTTTTTTCTATTAAATTATTAAGTCTATTCCAGCTTCTAGTAACCATTATGTTCTTCCACAAAGAAGACCACCAATATTTTGCATTTCAGTTATATAAACATTAAAAACTCGTGCTCTCTAACTGTCCCTATTTGCTCTAAATTACCTTCTTTCAAAGCTTGTCATCCTCTTTCATCCATCTCCACCACCATTTCCCTAAAAGAGCCTGATTTTTATACTTGAAATTCAATAAATTTAAACCTCCTATAGAAAAAGGTTTACAAACAGAATTTCTACTAATTTTGTTGAAATGGTCCTTGTTTGACCACAGAAAGTTTCTTGTGATTCTATCTCCTCGCCAAACTCTTCAATAGAATGGCACACCGTCTTGACCTCACTACACAACAACATCTCCTCAATCTCGGCATCAGTATCGTTAATGGAACCATTCACAATATCACCAAAAGTACAGGTAGAAGAATCCTGAATACCTGCATCATCTACTACACAAAGTGCATATGCAACCTGACCGGAGAACCAAACTTTGTTACAGGTTTATCTCTTCGTACCTACTCCACTTGAACATTTGCACCCGCAAAGTTTGTAATTGCAGAACTCTGCAACACATAAAGTCTACCCTTGTTGACCCTTTAGAAACCACCAGCAACTTTCTCTCAACTTTCGAATAACCTTACCGTCTGAATACTCATAACCGAGGTCATCAAACCAACTAAGACCAACTAAGAGAAATCAAATTAATCTTCAAAGTCGGAACATAAGTTATATCAGATAAGGTCCTCAAAACGCCATCATGGCACTTGATTCGATGGCATTCAATATTGTTTCCCATGAACACTGTACCTTGTACCCGGTTTACTCTCATACGAGATAATCCAATCCTGATTAGGACACATGTGAAACCTATATCCTCTATCTAAAATCCATTGAATCCATACCAAAAGAAGAATCTGAAATTGCAAGAACTTCTCCAATCTCATGTGTCCCACTAAATTCACTAAGAATCAAGTGCCCGATCAAAACACCTAAGATAACATAATAGAGGTAGTAATTATTAAACAAAACAACTATTAACAAAACTTATGAATATCACAACATGGATTGATTCTTTGGGTGCCAAACCAAATCTCGGCAACAGAATTATGGCTAACGGACATCGATAAAAATTAATATCCAACTCTGAAAATAGTAGAAGTCAAGCGCACCTCTTAATACCAATTTGTTATGAATTTTAATTTTAGGATTTCTAAATAGTTAATACCTACACAATAGAACAAGACTCACAATTTAACATGATTTATTCCGCGGACGAAAAATAAATAAGACTTATAATTTAATGTAATTTAATCTACGGGCAAATAACAAACTTTTGTACACGATATAGACGAATTATAAACTCTTTCACTCATACGTAATCCTGTCATAAGACTGATTCACCAAGAGGCTCATAATAAATAAAAATAGAATCCTACACTAATTACAAAAATCTGAATTCTAATTAAAATTGAAGCTATTACTTTTAGGTTGCTCAAAAGAAATCAAATCCAAGTCAATTTAAACATCCTACTTAAATACGAAATCTTTTTCTCTTATCTATATCTTATTATTATTATTATTATTTTATTATATATAAAATATTAAATAAAGTATTTATTTAATTCTAATTAAATGAAAAAACTAGTATTTTAATTTTAATTAAGTAAAAAAATCTTTCTCTTGTATCTTATAATTAAATTCTTTATAATAATTCATAAATATGAGGATGAGAATTAAGATTGTCAATATAATTTAATTCGGCGTAATATAATTCAGATTCAACTTTTAGTTACAACAATTTGAAAAACTGGAATTTGCTTACAAGTTTCGTACTCAACTTTAAAATTTTAATATTGGTTCCATCCTGCTTCATTACCATGCAGTGAAGACACATTGACAGGGAACTATAACATGTAAAAGGTGCGTGGATGGAGAGGTATAGGGAAGGAGGCTTACAGTCCTAGAATATAGGTATTTTGAGACTAGATTGCAGTTACTAAAAACTTATGCTATATTTTAGACAGCATACATACAAATACAGTTTAATCAAACTAAATTTTATAATCAAAATGTCTAGTTTCCTGAGCTTCAGACAAGATGTTGAAATATAAAACCCAATGCAAATCATTCTCAATATTGATTTGGAGGTATTTTCATCAAATCACAGCCAGAGTAGCTAGTACAGCCAAAAACTAAGAACACTCTGGTGGACAATAATGATCTCATAACTATTCTCCAGGAAGCCTGTATTGCCATAAAATTGTCATAAAGTTAAACCATCTTCGTTTGATCTCTCTAGTATAAAGATATTGCCTTTATCATCCCTCCCTATTCTCAACGAATTGTCTACATACCTGCGATGAACAATTTAAGCAATGAGCAGAGATGTAACGAACAGATTAATAGTTGAAAGTGCAAGGAGATTAGAAGGTTACGTGATTTCCAGCCAGCCATCTGGATTGAAGATTCCAAGCAGTAGGTCATAGTTCTTCCGGAACAAATTCATCAACTTTCGGTTGCCGTAGTATCAGCATAAAAAAAGAGTTTCTTTAGAACAATGAAGTACACAGAAGCCTTGTAAGAGTGCTCGTATGTAATATACAGTATCAAGTACCTGATCAGGAGTTATTGTGGAGTTTATGTAACTGATGTCAACTCTCTGTAGAATGGCATAGCACATAAGATTACTCTTTTGTAAAATGTCATAGACACTCGGTAAAAAGATACATAGGCTTAGAGTTGGAGTCTTAACTGATTTGGATGCAACCTTGTAGGCAGCTTCAATTGTTAATTTGCCATTTAACATATTCAGTCCTCTAGCATTGAACTTGATCACATTAACTGCTTTACTCTCCATTTTTGGAGCATTAACATGTTGAAATTTAGTGAGATATATCTAGAACAAGATTTAAAGTATTCGCTTACAAATCAAAAACTAAAAGCAAACAGAAATAAGGAAACAAAAAGAACTTCATTTTCCTAATTTAAGAAAAAGTTATTGAACTCTTTATTGGAAATACTCTAACTTCTGCAGTTTAAAATAAATAAATCGCAAAGATAATCAGTATATTCCAATCCAAGCAGGGTAGGAAGAAGGTAAAATGTAAGTTTAATTATGTTACACAGTATATTGAACATTGCCAATACAAATTTGAGTATAATCCCCTACATTACGCTCATCCGATTAATAATGGAGTTAGGATAGAACTACCTCGGCCACATCGATATTCTGAAGAAAGTCCGACAAACTGATGAAATCTCGTAATCCCAGCTTTGTTCTCTTTGCTCCAAGAATTCTGATTGTACTATAAACAAGTTTCCAACATCCCCCCACCTGTTCATTTACCAAAAAAGGAACAATTTTAATGTGACTGCATAAATTACCTTCTACAAAATAACCATTTCTCTAAAAACAGTAAACTCTAACAAGAACTTGTTGCACCTTTTCAAGATGCAGAGTTGGATCTGGAGTTGGATTTTGTGATTCTAACAGCTTAGCAAGCTCTTCAATCTCAATTTTTTTCTCCGTCGGAACTCCGAAAATCCCCCTATTAATCCCTTCTCAACAATTCAAGCCAACAACCAAATTTAATCTAAGCATTCACAAACTCATATCAAGAATTACAATAATTATGTAATTACCTTGTAATGCACCATAGAGCTCTTCTTTGAGTTGAGCAGCTGCCTTAAGTCTTGTTGCCTCTTCAACATCTTCTCCTATGGAGCTTTGCTCTGCAACTTTAATGGTGGAAATGAATCTAAAACCATTTGGGTGCTGCCCAATTCTAGTGTTCTTCTTGCTACTTAGATCAGTGACCAAGAATGCTTTTGGAGCTCTCATCATCTTTGTGATGATTGGAGGGGCCACATGGGAAACTGGGACAAGCTTTGCTGCCATTTTCTGCAGTCACATAGATGAATTATGCCTTAACCTATATTATCTATGCTTAGATTCTACTGGCATCAATGTAATTAGATTCTTATTAAACTTTGTTTCAGGGCCTACCTTGCATTTTAAGTAGATCATATGGATATAAAAATATGTGGTTGACAGTACCAATGTAAATCCAGTCAATATTTGGTTTCGTATTGGCTAAATTTAGGTCAGACACCCCTCAAACTTCAAACAGGCCTAATTCTTGGCCTAAATTACTATTACATTATTATATTCATATTTTATATTTCCAAGTAGTTTTTTAATATTATTAATATTAATCCTCAATGTCAAATGATTTAAATTATTTTATATATTAATTATTAATATTGTACTCTTTATTTCACATATTTTAAATGCAAATTTAAGAATATTTAACTTAAATTTTCTTTTATAATATTTTTATATTATTATGTAAATATTAATTATATTAAAAAATAACTAATTATATTTATATATATATTAAAATAATGTTATAACTAGTTAATTAAATGCATAATATAATATTATTTTAATGCTCGCCAGCCAGTGAATAGTGCTGGCCTAATTAGGCCAGATTTTAGACCACTGTTAGAGCAGATTTAGGCCAGAACCATACCAAATTTGGACCTTTAGGCAACTATTGAAGTTGCCCTAAAGCATGAGATGAAAATTGTAACTAATGAAAAGTTAGGCGGCTTATTTGTTGTTGTATATTTACCGGTCCACGACCCTCATCAGTCGAACAGCTCCATTTTCTTTAATAAATAAATAAATAATCTAAATATTTTACTAAATTCAGAAACTAACATTGGATAGATAGACACAGATGGAAAAATGGAGCAAAATGATTCATTCATACAACAATAAACTATCAATGGAAAGATATTTGTGTAACGATCTTCAAACTAATAACAAATCGGTAATAAGTCATGGATTAAGAAGATTCGCTGGCAACCATATCTCATGTGGTTCATATTAATATACATGTTTAGATATTATTATTGAAAATTTAAAAAAACTTTTTGCTGCAAAATTATGGACAATGTCTGTGTTTTGCAAAATCCTGATCCAATATTCAGAGGTGTTAATAATCTGGTGATTACACCAGGAAAATATATAACAAAGCTTGTTCATTTCTCCAATTCAAAAACAAGCCAAACTGTAAAATGGCATGGAAGCACCATCTCTAGTTCGGGCGATTTGATAGGACACATAATTTATTACAATTCAGTATTTGTTTGAACCACAAGCTTTGCCTAAGGTGGTAGGTCATATGTATGCTTTCAAGCAGCAGGTTGAGCTTTCTCAGCCTCCTGTTGCTTTTTCAACTGCTGTTCAGGGGTCAGAGCTTTTGTTATGGATAGAGCATGAATATCCTTCATTTCCTCCACTAGTGCAGCATTAACCATCCTATGCCTTTCCAGCAACCTCTTCCCTTCAAATTGTTCAGAAACGATTTCAACGGCAAAACTGGCACCACAACTGACAAGAGAATGATTTCGTTAATATTTGGAAATGAGAATAGCGTTAGCTAAATCCAAACGCTTCACTATCTTAGCTTAAGGACTTACCCTCCAGATGTATCAACAACCTCCTGGGGAAAAATGAAAGAGGAAAGTTAAATACACACGCTAATTGACGAAAATTAGTAAAAAGCTATAAGTAATACATCAATAAAGAAGAAATCAGAATATCAGATACCAAACGCTACTAATAGAAATGGAAGCAAATTCGGGTAATTTATTATAAAGGCCACATGAATTCTTTCAAAAGGACTAATAGGTTCGGCCTGTGTGCAATTGTATAATTGTACTAGATCAAGGTGGAAAAGCTTTCACTATTGCTATTGGTGGTAAATAGTGAATACAATCTTTGCAAAAGAATTATAAAATTAAACACTTTGCCTCAACCTTCACCCTTTAAGTAACTAACCCTCATTACTAACAACAGAAGAATTATCACCATGGAACATCTAATGATCCAATATCCTGACAGACATTAGCAAAGTGGAGCAGTTGCTGCTCTATTGATAGGCATGGTTAATGTCAGAAAGCATAGTGATTGTGTTAGATATTTTGTAAATATCTATTTTGAAAAATATAAAATATAAAATCTGAAATTGTTTTATTTGTTTAATTAATTTTCTCTGTAAAAAATAAAAGTTTTTGTTTACTAATATTTTATTAAGACATGGTCTTATTTTGACAGAGTGTTAAGCAACTTAGCTGTTTTTAAGGGATTAATTTCTCTTTATTTTCCAGCTGTTTGTTTACATACTTACTAATATATATTTGTTATTTTCTGAGAAGAGAGAGATACAGAAACCTTTAACCTCTCTATATCCACACTTCTGTCCTGTGAAAAGTACTTCTAATTACCTCTGCCTATTTTTCTTTTGGCAAAATAATTTAATTTTCATAGTGAATTTTGTCCCAAATTAATACACACACACACACACACACACACACACACACACATATATATATATATATATATATATATATATATTTGAGCACTCGGAATAAGTAGTGTTGATTCTCTGGACGTTCGTGTACCAAAAGAGATGATATGAAATTGGGTGTTGTACCGCTAGGGAGCCGCCGTTGAATCCTTGCACGAAAGGGGCGATAAGTTCCTTAGGGCAGTGAATTTTCACGCCTCACCCACTCCAGGCTACTTCTGAACCTTAATATAATATGTTGATTAATTGTTTATCTTGTTATTAATTAGTTTCATTTTAATTGCTTATTTGATTTGCTGCAGTTTGTTCATATTAGTGTTGCTCGAGTTTATGTTAACTGCTATATATAGAATTGCCGATGCTTGCTTACAGTGTGTTTTAGAAATTTGTCAAAATTGTTTTATTCATTAATTGTAGTTATATATTATAGTTTTGTTCTGTTGGGTGCCTGACCACTTTTTCCTGTTTTGTCTTCACATTCAGTTTATGTGTTCAGATTGAAGTCTGTATATTTCAATTTCCAAAAACTTGGCTGTTTGGTTTATTAAGTAAATTTAGTTTTTTTTTTTTCCCTAACAGATTGCTCACCACCAAGTTTTTCTCCAAAAGTCATACGAAGAGGTGACAGTATCCTACACTGGGGGCTGCAAACCACATTTATAAACCTTGAGAGACAAGCGCTATCAGGCAATAGATCATTGAGACGGTGTGTAAGAGATGTGTTAAGAGACGGTGTCTAAGACTATGATGATATTTTCAAGCTAAAAGCTGTAACCATGTTCATGCCACTTTAAGCTAATTATGGGATGATGATTAGGGAGGGAATGATCTTCATGCAACCTTGTGCATATGACCTGTCTTAACCCATCTAACTGTTTCTCTACTTTTTTTAAGAGAATGCTAATTTAGTTTGCTGAGTTTTCTCAACAGACCTCTTCTTACTTCATAGTAAACTTCAAAACTATCTTGTTGACACCAAGAGTCAAATCAGTTCTCTTAGGTGAAGGGAACTACTAATCTTTGCTCAAAAAATGGCTGGAACAAAAAAAGTTACTGATGGCGTCAATTTTGGCAGGTACAACAAAGACGGTTGACAAACAAAAAGAGTACAACTTTGTTAACTATTTTTTTTATGGTCTGGGAAATCAAGGTTTTTGTAAAAGCAAACTAAATTCAGCAGAAGCGAGAGAGTATAACTTAAACAACTATAAATAAATCAGAAAATAAAGAAGAACACAAACAGCAGTGAAATCGGAATTCATAATTCTGGACATTGACAGTAAATAAAAGGAAAGAGAAATAGTAATGAAATCAAATTCAATTCAATGTTAAAAAAGTTAAAATCGAAAAAGGAAACTTACCAGATGAGAAGGACTGAGCTTTGACCTAAGAGACGACTCAACCTGTTCCTTCGTTACTCCCATCTCTCTCTCTCTCTCTCTCTAAAATTCTTTGCGGTTTTTCTCTCTAAAATCTCTCTCTCTCTCTCTGTATAAAACGAGTAGATATATAGCTTTGTATGTAAGCTGCTTTTGAAAATATATTCTGTTCTTTTGAAAATATATTCTGTTCATTGGACTCCAACCAAAAAGCCGGGCCCATACAAACGATTCGCGACCCAGCCCCTTTCTATAATTTCGATCTGGAACGACCTTCAAGTTTTCTTTATCTATCTCATAGGCCCAACATCTAACTATATTTAGTTTTTTTTTTTTTTTGCTATATAACTATATTTGGTTTTAACTGTAATAATAATTTAAAATATTAATAAAAACGACTAAATAGTACTTCCTCTATCCCATATTAACTATTTTGACTTTCTCTGATTAAAATTATTCAACTTTAACCGTAAATTACTTATTATTATTTTATATATTTATAATTTTAAAAATTATATATTATACTAGATATTACTGTATATTATAATATGTAAATTGTAATATTAAAACTTCATTCAATATCAATTAATTTAAAATTAACTTGAGGTTTGTAAGCACATAATAAATTTAAAATTTTTATAATATAGTTTATTTAAATTTTTATTTTGAACAAAATGACTGATATTTTTTTTTATATG
The DNA here is from genome assembly GCA_032274865.1 of Eryngium alpinum. NCBI lineage: Eukaryota > Viridiplantae > Streptophyta > Magnoliopsida > Apiales > Apiaceae > Eryngium > Eryngium alpinum. The sequence continues at coordinate 1,758 of JAUEJK010133801.1, read as the reverse complement.
AAATGAAGGATCTTTTTCAAATATAATTGGGAGCACCATAATTTAATTTATTTAAATTTATATTTTAAATAAAATCACCTGATACTAACGAAACACCTTTTTTCAAAGACTTAGGAACACCAAGGATCATTATCAATTTCCTCATATTTTTGAGCTCATGCTTTACGTTTTCTAGTACATGGTTTGAGGATTTGGACCTCATATTTTTTTCTAGTACATGGTTTGAGGATTTGGACCTCATACATCTTCGTTGGTCCAACTATCAGTACACCTGCTGTGTGAAATTTTTTGAGTATGATTTTGTTAGAGGAATTTCCATGAACCCTTTTCATTCACATTCTCTACCAACACATAATCCCATTTTGATTGTTTTCCATCAGATATTTTGTCCATATTTAGCGTCTGACTACATCGCTCAGTCAAATGATGAGTAACACTGGTGTGCGGAACTTCATTGTGTATGGTTTTTTCAGTCAAGAAGAGTATTATTTATATACTTATTGCTACTAGTTTCATATCACACACACACCTCCATATAACCTCCGGTGTGTCTGTGACTGCCTTGCACTTGTTAATGTATTTGCACTCTCAATGCAATTCCAATTCTTCAAAAACTATGTACCAACAAAGTGTAGCGTTCTTTTGTCCAAAATAACATAGAGACTTTTGTGTCGGACATTCAGGTGAAGAGTCTTATTACATAGCATCAGGTAACAGCTTTTCTGTATTAGGAAGTTGACGCTTGCTAGTGTTGCATTGCATACAGAATCTCCCAACAACTATTGTTACTACTTAATCATATTTATCTTGAAAAGAAACTTCTAGCTTCACTTCTCGTCGTTTAACACCACAAAGGAAGAGCTATTCTAGGCAAGATTATCATCTTTATCCACTCACACATCATGGGTTAGGATTTAAGTTAATGTAAACAGAAGAGATTCTATCCATACAGGTTAAAACTTCAGATAATCAGATGTACTGCTTATATAATGTCCTAACTCCTAAGATTATCACAATGATATAACTCAACCACATCGGATTTCAGAAGTTTGGTTACCCTGAAACCGATATATTTATTACTAATTCTGAAGTCGGATGGAGAATGCTTATACAATTTCTTACGAATTTGGATCCATAATAGCTAATAATCACACAACTATAAAAAAAAATAAAAAATCGACTATGATATATAAAGCTCATAAAACACAATCAACTAAAAGAAAACTATAATCTAAATATACAATGTTATTCGTCCATTACCTAAACAAAGTGGCATCCAAATCAATTTCAACACAATCAAATCAAACAAACAGTCCTCTTTAAACATATTGTTGAAAGCTTCACAAAAGGATAATCAAACTTAAATTTTTTCTCAAGAACTCCCAAAATAAAACTGCCAAAGGATAGCCAGAAATAAGAGCTCATAGATAACTAAATAATTAAATACTTGAAACAATAACAGTTGTATAAATTATACTACATTCGTTTAATCTCAAATATTAATCATATCAAATTAGCATAAAAAATAAATTAAGGAGCACTAGTAGTAGAGGAGCGAACAGTATTCCACAAATTGGCAACAGAGGAAGCTAGGTGCGGAACAATTGCCCCAATTCCTTTCAGCACAGCTCCCGATGCAACTCCAATTGCTAGGGTTTGAGGATATCCAGGCTTCGTATCCACCTTCATATCCAGATTCATGAGGCGGCTGTTTATGACATCTAATTTCCGACCACTAGAAACACCGGCGGTGGTTTC
>JAUEJK010133691.1:0-11224 GCA_032274865.1 Eryngium alpinum | reverse complement strand
AGAGAGAGAGAGAGAGAGAGGTGGTTGTATCAAGTTATGTGTGAAATTCTCTGGCATGAGAGCTTCCTTCTCTGAATGGAGATTGGGTTCTCTCGAGTAAGAGAGTTCTTTACCCCCCCTGCTTTTCTATTTCCGTTAGTCAGTTCCATTAATAGTGAGATCGAGAAAAATTAAATAAATTATAGCTGGGTTTTGGCTGTTTTATTTGAGATTCTGTCTTTCTTAGCCTTTCCCTTTTTTGCCCCTTTGTGTGTTTTTAAATTACATCATATTGTACTAGAATTTAATTGTTAGACGTCGTGTTGCTCGTCTTTTTCTAAACTAACTTTTGTTATCCCTATTGCCTTGATCTTTTGTTTGTACCTTTTCTGCAGTAAATACTTGGCTACCGGATTGATCTTTGGACACCTCTCTCCTTCCTTCTACATACAACATTCATTTATCATTATCATTCACTGGCATGGCAGATGAGCTGGTAGTTAGTCTGGGCAAATAGTTACAAGTTAAGGAGGGTGAGAAGCTGGTAGTGAGATGCCCGGATGAGATATGGTTATCAAGTGTGGGCAAATTCGAATTATGTCTGGTTGGCCGAATCTTAACCCGAAAGCTGGTTCACTTGGATTCTTTTGAGAAGACAATGAGGGGAGCATGGAGCCTTGCAAAAGATGTTCGATTTCAGAAACTTGGGCCAGATCGCATTCTGGTTCACTTTGAACATGTTGTTGATAAGAAAAGGGTCATGTGGAGAGTGATAGGCCCAATTCAGCAAGGCCCAAATCTGGCCCAATAAGCCACAACCCAACACTTGAAACATACTATGTTGGGCCAAAGCATCATGGAACCCAATCCATCAAATATGGGTCGAGTCCAAGTCCATCAAAAACCGAACAGGTGCTTACCTACGGACGGACGGACAGACCCACATCCGCGGACACCTCCCAACAGACATCCCACGTGCCATGGGGATAGCACCAACACATGCGCCGAAAGCATCAGACATCGCCCACATGGGTAGGGCATGACACCGCGTGCGCCGAAAGCACCCGACAACACTCATGTGGACAACGCATGCGCCAAAAGCATCAGACAACACCCACATGGGTAGGGCATGGCACCACGCGCTAAGGCATACAACCTGGTATCTATATATACCCCCTCACCCCCAACGGTGAAGGGGTTGGAAATACACACAACACACACGATATAGCTCTGCCATCTCTCTACTTTCCCTCTCTAGAATTTCTCTCGGAATTCTCATTCTCCCACCGGAGGTGTCCCGGGGCCTCAAGGCTCCGAGCGGCATTGTTTTGCAGGTACGAAGACCCGTACCCAGATCCATGGCGACTAGCAGACAAGAAAGCAGGGACTGAAGGATCTGAGCGTTATCAGACAAGATAAATTCTTAGAATGAAGGCACTTTAAGATAGGGAAACCAGGAGAATGTGATTGTCTCAGAAGGGTTATATTGAACAGGTATTAAAGAGGTCAAATATGGAAGATGCTAAGCCAGTTAGCATGCTATTGACGGAATATTTTAAGCTAGACAAAGAAATGTGCCCCTTAACAAATAAAGAAAAGAAGGACATGAATGAAGTTTCGTACTTGTCGGCAGTTGGAAGTCTGATGTATGCGATGATTTGTACACGGTCAGATATTGCTCACCATTGGAGTTGTGAGTAGATATTTGTCCAATCTAAGAAGAGACCACGAGGAAGATGCTAAGTGGACTCTCAAATACTTGAAGTGTAGTTCCAGAGTATGCTTGCCGTATGGGTATGATGTACTAATTTTGGAAGGTTTTCAAGATTCGGACATGACAGTACAACATGATGAGCTGAAAGTTTACTTTAAGAATACTTTTCACTTTTGTAGGAGGAGTTACATCATGGCAGTCTAAGTTACAAAAGTGTGTTGCTTTGTGAGACAACCGAGTCACATTATTTTACTACTTGTGAACCTGATAATGAGTTGATCTGATTGTAATGGTTTCTTCAAGAGGGTTAGAAGCAAGATAAGTATGAGCTTTATTGTGGTCGTCAGAGTGCTATTGACTTGAGCAAGAATGCTACCTGTCACAGTCGTACCAAGCATATCAAGATGCGTTATCGTTGGCTACATGGGCAGATGAAGAAAGGACTGATGCATTTGGATAAGATACGCATGGATCGGAATCCTTCAGATATGATAACAAAGGTTGTTTTGTAGGAAAAGCAAGAGTTGTGCAAATGGAGAACAGACATGGACTTTGTCTGAAGAGTCGAACGGTTCAGAAGTGGGATATTGTTGTGCAAGTGTCAAATACACAATTTCCATACCTTTCTCCCAAACCCCCATTTCCCACTTTTATCTTTGATTTTTTCACCGTGTTGAGAAAGCGGGAAACAAACCCACTTTCCCACTTGTATAAAAAAAGCCTTCCCTAACCTTATTTAAGTGCATGACATTTGTTTAAAGCCTTTTCTCTCAGATTTATCTATGCTATTTTCTTTGAGGTCTCAAGATTAAAAGTGTTTCTTTTGTTGTTACCTTCCGAATAGTAAGGTCTTCTAGTTGGCTAGCTAGAATTTCAGGTAAAGCCGTCTTCGGGTCGAGGCGATAGGGGGCCCCTCGGGCTTCCTCTATTTGGATAGAAAGTTAAAAGAAGATTGTGTGTACTTATATTCCGGTTACATATCAAAGAAATAGATAAGTCTATATGGCTATTCCCCAAATTTACACAATAAATTGGGAGAGAATATTTATAATCCCATTATTGTTATAGTGGGAGAATTCGAAGTTTCTCCAGTTCTATTTAGCCTTATCATTTAAGGTTCCATGTAAATTTCGGTCTTTAGTTTATTTATATGTACTTATTATTGCTTGGTTGATTAGTGCATATTTAATTTTTATAAAGACTGGAATGAGAATTGTTCATAGAGGTGAATACAATTTATGCAATTTTTGTGGATATTTTTCTGTGAAAATAAAAGTTAAGATTAAAAATTTGTTTTCTTTTATGTTAATTAAGGACATAACATATCTAAAAAAAAAGTATGAGCAAGAAAAGTAAAATCATAAATTAACACAACAACATATAAAAAATTAAGTTAGTTATTCTTAAAGGTTTTTCTAGAAATCAAAGTAAAGCTAGAAAGCTTTCTCATCTATAAATCGGTAAAACAAATACAACAGTAAAAGCTCTAGCAAGCTACTATAATCTCTCTCTATAATTCTCTCACTATTACATAGTTTCTATTTCTTGCTAAAACCATAGTGAATACTGAATACAAAGGTGTGTTTATATAAGGAAAAAGATAAAACAATTATCCCTTGACATCTACACAATTTTCCAGCTCATTTATCTTTTAGTGTGTACTACATGACGTTGAGAGCTAGCACTCTTAGATTTTTTTTCCTTATTCACGTAAGCAAATGTTTATACCTCTCATTCTGGACCACTTGATTTTATCATTAAGTTGCATTTCAAGTAAGCATTTTTGGCTTCTTCACCAATTTATAAAAAGTAAGCAATTCTTTTAAAAATTTACACTATCCCTTGAAGTTCAGTCCCTTTATGGGAAATTGTGATTTTAGCGTTTACCCATGATGTGATACCTAGATGGAGTAGTTGGCTTCCTATTGACATTTCAGCTTGAAAATTTGTACCCCTGATAATGTAGCTTGCAATAATTTGGTACAACTTTGATGTAGAGTTATTCTTTATCAAGAAGGTTTTTCCCTGAAGTATATCTACATACAACTTAGCACTGATATACTACTGACTTTATCATGCATTTGTTCTATATAAGCATGAAAACATGTTCAACCAACTAATAGTTAAAACATCATCATCATTAAAAGTAATGATAATTATACCTAACAATCATCCCCTATATATGTCTTACGAAAATGATAGGCATTAATCCATGTTTGATAACCTTGATGATGATGTTAAAACTTAAATAATAAAAAATTATATAGTAAAACCAACAATCTAAAAAATTTATAATATGAAAAACTATTTACAAAATATACAGTAATGAAGAAAAAATGTATTATGCCTTGATCTCATTTTTCCAGGAGCACTGATGTCAGCTTTGAAAATTAATTTGTCCTGGCTAGTCGTTTCTTGTGAAAAGTCATCCCCTTCAAAGAGATTATCTCTTAGAATAGCCTCATGTTTGAACTCCAAAGGATTGTGGATCCTTTCCTTCTTCAATTCTGTATAATTGTTTTTCCAGATGCTCCCTGTAGAAGATCAGGTTTAGGCCTTGAGCATCCTTGATAAAGTTTAGAATTTTTTTTATTCTCATAGGAAATTTAGAAACAAATGACTCCTCTTTGTCATCCTTATTAATGAACTTTGCCCTTTGAGAAACAGGGTTATATCTTGGAAAATCCGTAAATCCCTTGCGGTGAGTTATATGTTTTTTGAAGCTTTTGCACAGTGGCATAATCAAGTTCAGATTCTTTTTTTTTTATCGAGATTCTAATGATGACATCTTTGAATCTGGACACATACTCATTCTTTGACATACTCATTCTTTGAGTCTTGTATCCCATCAAGAGTATGCTCCATTTCAGATAAGGGTAGATTAAAGATATCTTTGAATAACATTATATAGTCTCTTTTATCGACTCGATTTTGTCAGTATTTAAACATCAAATTCGTTGAATTAACAAAATATATAAAATATTAGGTTCATACTAATTTTACAATGAATATAGTGTAGTTACAAACGTATGTCCGAACCCAAGAAGAAATGCAAATCCCTAATTAAACCAATAGAATGACTTCCTAAACATTCCACACACTTACCCTAATTAATATGATACACCCTAATAATATACTTGTGATTATAATTGAATCTCGTTGACCAAATCTTACCACTAATTTAATTTGCACATGAAATTTTATAACATTTGAACCACAAAATCTAGGTGAAATGAGAAAAAAACTTTAATTAAAAGATGAAGTATAGAATCAACAAACATATAATTGAATTTAACAAGCACTTCAAATTAGGAGAAGAGTAAGAGATAAAATCTATTGGTCTAAAGCCTCAAATCTTCATATTCAACCAAATTATGAATGAAAAATCTTTTCAACTACAATCAACAACTTCAAATTTACAATTAGCCTACATTAATATAGGTTAATCTTATACTAATTTCTATATTACAAAGAAAAGAAAAGAGCAATTCTCACAAAGTTATATGCAAGAGAAAGATTGTAGAGAAACGAAGTTGTACACATTGTATCAAAGTTACAAGTTATGAATACTATAAGAAAAAATTTAATTATATACAACACTTATCAAGAGCCTCTAATTTCAACTCAAAATCATACTCAAACACTTATACGTTGCCCGCGTATAATAGCATAATGTGACACACGATAATAAGGGTTATAAGAGTTGGATCAATTGACTTTTCTCGATTCCACATTGAACATATGCCTTTAACTAGTAATAACTTTTGACTCAGATGTTGAAATTTAGTCCAAGATATGCCGTTATCATGAACTCTATATTATATTTTTAGTAATATATCATAAGTCCTAATCAGATGATTAACAAATCTGCCAGGACCCCTGAAAGCAGAACTATCCATATACAAATTGGTCAATTGACAAAAGTAAAATCCGACTCTATTTTTTGGAAGTTCTAAATATCTAAAAAAGATGAGGTCAGAGGCTATGCTTCATTTATTCGAGCACTTTCCAATTATATATAAAAAGGAAGCAAGTCCAAGATAATCAAGATACATGATGCTACTGACTGAGGACTGCTACACCACTGTTTAATGTTCGTAATTTTCAAAAAATCTCTATTTAATCTGTCAGCTAAATTATGTCACAAATACATCTAAAATAAAGTTTTCAATCAGTTTTTGTAGGTTCACATATTTTAGACACATTATCAAACACACGTAATAAGTCCAAACATGAGGTAAATGTATATTAAAATATATGCTATTATATCCATCAAATTTACCCAAATTATTCTTATTTTGCAATTTAAATAAAATATAATGAAGGCCTTTGACATGACTGACCTGAGAAATATATCAAACTCATTTAGAATGGGTATCAAGATAAATCAGTCAGGTATTTTCATATGTCAAAAATAAAATGCTAAAGAAAGTTTAAGAATATTTCGGACAGAGAGTGCATCAAAAAGAGAAACGTTGAGAGTATAATGAAGTAAAAAGGATTGGCAAGGTTGTTTATAGGAGCCTGATTGGCTATTTGATGTATTTTACAATAACCAGGCCCAATATTCAATATGTTGTGAGTATGTTGTCAAGATTTCTACATTGTGCCACTGAGGAGCATCTCAAACAGCAAAATATATCATAAAATATCTTCAAGAAATCATTAATCATTAGATATTATTCGATTATGGTCTTATTATTTCACATTCTTTCGGTAGCGTTTCACCAAGGTTTAAAGACTATTTGAAGACTATCTTTGAGTATTTTTCACCCTTGACTTTAGAGTGTTGTCATGGAGCTATAAAAAGTAGGAAATAGTCGCTTAATAAATTGTCAAAGTAGAATTTACAGATGTAACATCTGCTATAAATTAAGTTTTTATGGCAAAATAAACTATTAGCTAATATGAATATGAATTGAAAAGAGAGTATCAAATTGTTTATGGACACTGAAGTAATTATCAAAATTTTTAATGATTCAATCATTTACCATAACACCGAAAACTTTTGATGTCAAGTTTTATTTCCTTGGAGATGTTTATAAGGGTTAGGAAATATGTCCGTTTCATTGAAATACATGTACTAGTTAGTTGATACTTTCACCAAGCTACTTCTAAAGGTCATATTGAGTTCCAACATAAACAAGTAGGAGTTTACATCTAGTGATGCAAGGTGTCTTGACAAAGTATGCCTCAATATTTGTTATAAAAGAATGAGTCTGGATAGAAATATGACAAACTGCTTGGCATCAATATAGTTTCCCTAAGAACTCACAGGTGCATATTTCTTTAATGATATATCAGTGTGTATAAATATGTCAAAAAAATAAGATCATATCTGAACATTAAACATGAAAGCTCCCTACAATTAAAAGAGTGTTTTTCAAATGTATCCCGATATACCTTACGACAAACTGGACATATATTGAAATTTAATGATATAGTTTTGACAAAAAATAATTTAAGTATCAAGTTTATGATATTTCATGTATCTAATAATACTTTATCAAAATATTTGAAGTAATAAAATTTAATTATTTAAAAAATATAAAATAAAAACATAAAATTACATGATAAAAAAACAATTTAAAGAATTAAAATTAAATTCTACATAAAAAATCATTTTTACCAGATAGACATTATTTATAGAAGTATGTTTTCAACAATTTTTTGTATAATTAATATATATACCTCTAAGGTTCTTTATCTAATACTTAAAATTGTAGTCCAATTTATTCGATAATTTTTTTTAGATTCAATAGATGTTCCCAATCATGTATGTCCAATGTTCTGATTTATAATTGTAAACTTACGTTGTTGCAGCAAACTTGTTAAAGTAATGTTAGTTGGCAATTTACCATTGTCTTCCCAACACTTCAATCTCCCCAACAATCTACACTCCCAAACACTATGATATTTCCATAACAAACTAACTTGCATATTTTGGTAGTCAATGGCCTCATCTTGTTATCTTGCGTGGCATATATAAAACTTCTCTAAATATAATAATGTTCAGCTAAAGAAGGAGCACATAACAAAGTGTTTGGACATGACTAGAAACAACTTTTAGTATCAAATGTGAGACTAAATCTAATGACAAAATTAATGAATTCTTGGTACTCCATATCACTATCTGTTGATACATTGACGCAATCATGGAGTCAGTCCTGTGTACTCAACATTTCATGAAAAATATACATTTAATAGTATGGAGAAAATATTTAGTCCAAAGTTTGGGACCCCATTATAATTTAAGTTACCACATTTAATAGCCAACACAATAACATGACCATCAATCAGTATCATCATTTTCAGTATTTCTCTATACTACCAAAAAAAAAAGTTGTCCAAAGGCGATAGGTAAATCTATAACCACAATCTTTAACACATAGATCAACTGCAAGAAGTGTTCTAAAGATCCCCGCATTTATCAAGTACTTCTTCCGATTTATCGCTATACGGTACTTAAGCAATCCGATTCCTATTTCTGATTTTTAATTTTACTTTATAATATATAAACTATAATAATAACATATAATATATAATTTTATAATAAATATTTTTTTATTAAAAATAAATAAATTTATAATGTATAAATAATAGTTTAACATAAATAAACTAAAAAGTCACATAGTAAATATATATTTGTACAAATAATCAATAAAATTAAAAGAAAATATTTCAATTAGTGATCCGATCCATCATCTTGAATACTCTGAATAATTCAAGTAATCGTTATGCGTTCACCTAATCGAATCAAACCAATTTTTGATTTTTACAACACTGACCGCAAATGATTCAATAACTCGAGGATCAGTTTCTGATGTGAAAATTAAGCCATAAGCGGATGATTAAAAGGAAAATAAAGAACACATAATATTATTGTGGTTCAGTCCACACATTTTCTTCTTTGCACATGGTGCGAGAAGAAAATATTCAACGCGATGTTCTCTCATATAGGGTTTACAAATAAAATATATATAGGCTAAACTAAACCTATACCTAATGGGCTTAATAAAACCGAGAAGTCCAAACGATGAAATCGGCCTAAAATAACTAATCTCCATCTTGGGCTAATTTTCGCCACACATTCTCTACATAAGTAAATAATTTTATTCATTTATCTCTAAGCCTACATGAGCACATCTCTATATAGGTAACTAGAGATATAAAAATAGAATTATTTACCTCATATAAAATTCTTACCGTGATTACCGTAAACACCTCTCGCCCGTCAGATCCTCCACTTGGATAACTCTATCTCAAAGCAAAGATGATCACAAAGCTAAGCTAACCAATCACGCAAAGAAACTCCACATTCTCACCATACCCATGACACTCAAGGTATATATTGTACTAGTACCATTACCAAATTAGAATTAAATAATGTCACCCCACTACAACCCGTGCTCTACCTTACTCCTAAAATTCGTAGAATCCATAGTAAAACCCCAAGACAAAAATCAATCCAATAAATATGTCAATCCGCCTCAACAAGATTGCTAGAACGCAATCAACCCTGATGGGAACTCCACCGAAATTGCAGACACCAAATAGTAGTCAACTCCAAAAAGAAGCACTGCAAATACTCGCACTAATTTTATTCCGACGAATATGACCTATACGGTCAACACAATCCAAGTGTCCCGAGATTATCCACAATCACAAAATCAGATGACATATAAAAAAGTCTAATCTTCTATCAGACAAACCGATACCACACATGTTACCCATGATAAAAATATATTAACATATATTAGCATACTTGATATATAGAAAAAATATGTGCTCTACTACAATGCCAACTCTGACATAAGTCGGTATAGGATCCACAAGAAACGCAAACAAAATCCAACACCACTAATATTCCCAAATGAGACCACCAAATCACTATGAAAACCACAACCCGTCACTAAGGCACCCGTCTTCTTATACAAGAAGACAAATGCCGGAATCACCTCTAAATTCTAATACAAAAATATCACTAATTTATCGACTTCACTTTACTCATGAAAAATCGAAACATTCCCAAAAATTATTTCGGCCATCATATTAGAAGATTCACGAACACAGAGCGTGGCTATGCTTAAAAATAATTATAACAAATCCACAAGGCATGCCCACGTCTTGAAAACCCATATCTTGTAAATTTAAAAACTTAACTTTCACAAACATTCATATCGTTATTTATTTCACTCATAAATATCCCAAGCACCTGCTTTGAACACAAAACATCTGTTCCACACAGTAGAACACCCTTTTTGAACAGAAAAATATCTGTTCCACAAGAAAAGGGCTACAAGAACACATGTTCCGAAAATTAGAATAATGATTCCCAACACCGCTGCTATTTGGCAGAATATTAACAATAACATCAATATACATTTTAAGCCCTCTTCTTAACACCTTAAGATTTTGGGAGAGTTTGTAACTCAACATGGTATTGGAGCTCCTTTGGCCTAATGGTTGGAGTCCAACTTCTGGGCCCTCCCAATAACTTAAATTATTTTCAAAAAAATATATATTGCGCTCAGTCACCACCCTCAAATTTGGTGCTCCACTCTTCTATACTTGGACACCACCCTCAAATTCGGTATTCCGCTTTTCAAGTCATAACTCTAATTTTCGAGTGAGGGAGCGTATTAACATATAACTGTAATATACATATTAAGCCCTCCTCTTAACACCTCAATATAATGGATTTTTTTGTCGCAAGTGAAACACCTATCCGTGGACTGGAAATGTGTGTTCTCTATATACCCAAATTCCAAAATCCACTGATGCTCCAGATCAATATCACCACTTAATATTAAATACTTCGCTTATACACCACATAACTAGTACTCGTGGAATTAGTAAACACGCCCAAATTATAGCCACCGAATTCATTTATGTACTTCACAAAAATGTTAACCCATAGTTGCAATATATTCAATTGACTCAGTTTGTTTGACACTCAAACAAGTCACAAAGCCACCACGATTATTGAACTTCGTTTATAAACATGTTTTTAATTTATGAAGATAACTTCACTTTAACAACAACACAACTCATAATCATGTCAAAGTTGCGGCTTAGAAACCAAAACCTTCAATAAAAACTACAATATGATATATAACATACGTTGACTCTACTCTCACCCAGCTTTAAAAATCATGTAGGAATTTGATACTACAAAATATATCAGATAATACTTAATTGCAATACATTCCACCGAAATTAATAATTTCAAAATATATTCATTCAGCGCAACGCCATTAACGCCATAACCAAACTGAGCCACGAGAATAACAACTAGAGTAATTCCGTATTCACCAATTATTAACTGAGCCGCGAGAATAACAACTAGAGTAATTCCGTATTCACCAATTATTCTACTCAAACTAACAGCTCTGATCAACTTTGTTACACATCAAATAACGTGGTTCAGTCCACACGTCTCAGGTCCGATATCGGGCTAATTAATCTAGAAGGGGGTTGAATAGATTAATGACTAATTAAAAATTAGTTGGCCCTTTTTAAATTTATCTT
>JAUEJK010133588.1:0-11225 GCA_032274865.1 Eryngium alpinum | reverse complement strand
ATACAATATTGATCCCACTCAACATGAGATCCAAGAACTTGCCACAATCTCAACTATTCTTTGTTAGTAGGGCAACATGAAACAGACAAAGAACAAACATAGTTGGGAGAAACATCCTCCTTCCTGTTGTAACTGGAGATTAACATGTGCACCTCTTCTTTCACAGGAGAATAATAGACTAGAGTTTCACAAAAAATCTCCCTCAGTGACGGAACCAAAATAGTGGTGTGGGGTGCAAAATAAAAATCGTCTGGCGAAGAATAAAGAAATTCTGCTCCATTTACAATTGCGAGTATAAGTCTGTTCCTTAAGTCACATTTACAGCGGAAAGACCAAACAATTTAAAATACGTGGTGGAAGTTTGGATCTCTACCCTTGTTTAGATGTGAATTTATCCTTATACATATATATAATCTATCAAAACACATCTATATCAGGCAATATTAGTATAACCACAAACTAGCTACAACCAAAAATAACATAAAACTCAAACACCACTATAGAAAAAAACTACTGATTTAGTGGAACTAGTAGGCAGGGAATCAAAAGGGTATTCTTTTTTCACTTCTCTTTCCTTTACGGTCTTTTCTTTCTCCCTGGCCATCTTTCGCCACGTTTCCAACTCGTAATTAGTCTTTGCCAAACATTTTTGAAGTTGAAGACGTGTTTGAATTGCGACGAACAACTCGTTCTCTTTTTGTTGAATCATACCTATTAATTCGTTCCTGTAGAACTGTGTGTTGAGTCGCTGGTTCTGCATAAACATCACAGAAAAGTATGAATTAACGGACCCCAAGATAAATTAAACACCAAATAAATATCTTGATGAATGAGGAAATGAAACTTCGGGGTTGTTTTAATGCATAATATTATTCAGAAATGGAAGAGTATACATGGAAGAGCGAGAGCATGTAATGAACAAGATATCAGGTATTTAACAATAGGAGACGATAATACACAAAACCTAGGTCAAGAACTTAAGAATCAACAACTTACCAGAAATTGGAGCTATACTTTCTTTAGTTATGTAGGTTAAAATATTCAAAAGAAAAGACGAGTGGATTGTTGGGATACTTTTACTATATGGAAAGGAGAAGCACCAAGAGTATATAGTGAATAATACGTCTGGAAATAATGAGAAATGCAAAAAATGCTAAGCTCCCCAAAAGATAATGGAAAGACAGAGACCTTCCATAGCCTTGGATCCCATATCCAAATCTTTATGTCCGGCAAGTATTTCGCATAAAAACAAGTCTGAGGAAAAAATCGTTGAAAGAAGATATTATATTATACTAGTAAATATATAAGAACTAGTACCATCCAGTGTTGGAGGACCTTTCTTGCATTGTTAGGTCCCCAAGCAAAACATGATATTCCGTAAAAAACTATTTGATTGTACCTGCCAAAAAAAATTGTTTATAAAAGTGTTTTAGTGTGATCAGTTAATACATAAGTCAGCAGAATCATATCATAGTACCATTTCTAATAGCTCTGCATGAAATTAATATACATTTGAAAGGAAGAAAATCCAAAACACAAACCAAATTTATAAAGGAAAAGTTTTGATGAAAGCAATTGATTCTTCATATTCAAATTAACAGTTATTAAAAATACAATATCCGGTTCTGAATTACTATTGATTATTTTAGGTGAAGCAGATCTAAAAGAAAATGTAACATAAGTTTTCATCCAAATGTAAAAAGGCTATAGATCTAAGCATTATATATATACATCTTGATTTTTCTTTCCAAAAACATAAAAAAATTACGATGAAAGCAATTGAATCTGAATATTCAAACTAAATTATATTAAAAATACTACTTACACTGCTAAATTAGAATTGATTATTTCAGATGAAGCAAATCTCAAACAGAAATAAAATCAACTTGAAATTTTCAAATATATGTATATTTGTTTTTGAGTTCTTGAATTGAACCTGGCAGCTAGGCAGATCCCATCGTCATCGCCCCTTTCATCAACCAAACCATCTCCGGTGTCGGAACCAACCCCAAGTTGAGTCATCATCGGAGGACTGAGAGGGCAGAGGAGAGCAGATTGCGGCCGCTGGATATAAAGTGAGACTGTGGGCCTAGAATTAGGTTTGCCTAACAATCTGTACTCTATTTATAGCGAGATTTTTCTTAAAATATTATATATTATTATTATTATTTATTTTTAATTTTTTGTTTTTGATTACGTATAAATTTTTCATAATTAAAATATAAAATATAATGTCTAAAAATTTCTAATATATTCTTAAAGTGACCCATAAATTAATAATAATTTTATCGGTCAATAAATTTAGTGACTAATAAAAAATATTATTTTAAATGTATAAAAAGTGTTTTAAAATTTTAAATAATTTTTTATCTTCTTAATTTAAAAATTAAAATATTGGAATGTTTTAACTTTTTTACACTATTACTAAGTTAAAAATGTTAAATGATTTTATAAAATATAAATATTAGTCAATAATTTAATTAAGTATAATTATCATTCTCAATATTTTATTTTATCAACAAAATTTATTTTCTCAACCACCACTAACACAATTAATATTTAGTAACTAATATGTTCCTTTGCTAATAATTTTTTTATAGAAAATAGGATCCCTTATTCTTTAGATGTATTTCTTTATTAAACTCAAAACTTCTCGACTCCCAATTAATGAGTAATGACCTTCTTTCTTTATCAACAATTACTTATGGCTATCGAATCAATAAATGAGGTTAGTGGGATTGTGGGAGTTACTTTCAGTAAATTTTAACATCTTCTTTAATTTGCATGTGTTTTACTAGTATTGTAAAAGTTAGAGATTGGACTCAATTAGGTGATGGCATAATTGCAGTAACTAATATATTTATTAAATTTATTTTAATATTATTAATTATTTATATAAATATATACTCAATATATAATTTTCTGGTTTATTTATATTAAAATATTCTTATATGTTATAAAATAATTTATTTTAATAATAAATATTTATTATTTAATAAATATTTATATATTATTTTTAATCTATATATCGATTATGGACTATTCGAGTACTCTTTTTTAAAATTCTGTGTTTGACCATCATAATAGCCACGTGATAAGTTTAATTGGGGACGTGATAAATTTTAATTATTATACTTATATCTAATTTTATAAAATTGATCAAATATATTTGTAGAGAAAATATAATTTTAGTTTTTTCGTAATATAATGAAAGAAATTTGGATATACTTGTTATCCTTACATTTTATTTATTTTAGTACAAATCTCACCGTATTATTTATTGACTTCCATTTAAATTTTTGACAAATATGTATGTAATGTAATCTGAGAAAGAGTCAAGACTTAGTTTGATAAAGCTTATGTAATATGTTTGTATCGTACATGAACGTCTTTCAAATTGGAAAGTGCACGAAAGAATAACATACCATTGTTAAAATTATTAATATCTTCGGTATTGAAATAAGAGCATTTCAGTAAATACAAGTGTTATTATTATGTTATATATTACATAAAATTATAATATTTTCATGTACTTATTTATATAAAAAACTATATATATTTCGTTTGAATAGATGAGCTTAAATTTAATTTATAGAAGAGTAGTTGAATGAAACTTTTAAAGTCTTTTTAGAATATAAATTTTTTGACTTTTTATTGTGCTGATTTAAAATAAATAACACAACAAAAGATTAATACTTAGAACATAAGAAGGTATTAATAATATAATTATATATTCATCAAGTGTTTCAACTGGTAGTCTTTCTACAACATCATGTGATGATTAGAGGCGTGATGCTATTAATGATTGTTATGTATCTCGAAGAATATAAGAAAATGTTAGAAATAAAGGTAATGACCCAAAGGGAAATATAAAAGTTTGAAAACGAGCTGAGGAACGTGCAAGCAATCAAAGAAACAAGCTTGGAATATCAAATTTTTGACATTACCGCATCACAAGCAAAGGAAGTGCCAAAGAAAAAGAAAAATAAAAGCCAACATCAAGTACTCAATCTAAAACTGCGAGAAATTTCACAGTTAAAAGAAGATATGAATATTGTAAAATAATTTGTGGCCGTCCAAAAGGTATGCCTCTGCCCGAAAGAGAACCATTAATTAAAGCAATATAGAAGGCTCCCATAAATCATGAACTGAAGATTCCTCAATCAAAGCCTTTTAATGGTAAAACTGATCCAGGTGATTGCTTAGAAATGTTCAATGGTCGTATGAACTTCTACGGCCATAACGACATCCGCATGTACCATTTATTTCCAACTTGTTTGAAAGGAAGTGCCAAAAAATGGTATAGGAAACTAACTCCACGATCCATTGATTCATGACAAACACTCACTAATCAGTTCCAACTATGCTAGTCCAATAATTTGGAAGATGGCAAAGAATCGTGTGATTTAATGCAAGTAAAGAAAAAAAAACGAACCTTTACGTAAATACATAGCTCGTTTCAGGCAAGAATGTGTTAACATCACATACTTAGTTGAAGATGTTACTTTCAATTTTGTACGCTATGGGATTGATCCTGAGAGGCACAATGTTGCTGTTGAAGAATACTTAGGAAAATAACCACGCTCGTTAGGAGCAACCTTTCAAATAATTGATATACAAGAGGTAACATGAAGCATAAGACAAAAGTACGTAGGTTTATGGTCAAGAGGACCAACTGTTAAAAATGATAAAGAGGATGCTGCAGGGATGATACTCGAAGAGAATGGCGAAATCAAGAACGAAGAGAAAGACCTCGTTTCAAAGGGGATGATGAGTATACGAAGTTTAATACAACTCGTATGAGAGTGTTGGAACATTTACATAAAGATCCATCATAACAAGTTGCATGACCAATGAGTCCTGATCGGAGAATCATCATATTCAAATATTGCGAGCATCATAAGGACTATAAACATGAAACTGAAAGATCTAACCAGCTAAGGGAATTGACTGAAAGAAAAATTCAAGCTGGAGAAATACAACAATTCATCGAAAAACCACAACATATTGATGTAATCTTAACCCAAGAATACCTGGTATACTCATAAATAATAACCAAGGCATATCTCTTCTTATTTATCGCCATCACTTTTACAGGTCCAATTAGATTCATGTAAATTAGATGTAATGGACTTGTAATTGATGTTGCAGGCTTGGATGTGAATATTGATTTTCTTTGATTTCCTTTCTGGCATGCTTCACATAATCCTTTCCGTACATACACAAGTTGTGGAAGACCACTTACCAAGCCCTTTCTCACTAGAGCATTCATTACTTTGAAATTTCGGTGAAAAAGCTTCTTGTGCCAAATCCAGTTTTGACATGGTCATGCCTTTGAGTACAAGCAGATCAGCTCACCAACAGATTCAAAGTTGGTTAGATAAAGACTTCCTTTTTTGATACTAGTTAATATTGGTTGTTTGTAGGATTGTTTGGCAATTAAACATTTATCTTCTTGAAAAATAACATTATATATCCTTTTTTTACAGAATTGGCTGACACTAAATAAGTTATGTTTTAGGCCATAAGAAAATCTAGCTAATTCCTTCACTTATTGTATTACCATGGTTTAGATCAGCAGTGCCAACTGTGTAACCTTTTTCATAATCTCCAAAAGTTACAAAAGGACCAGCTATTTCAACTACATTTATTAGGAGTTACTTATCTCCAGTCATATGTCTTGAACAACTACTATCAAAATACCAGAGCTTTTTTTCTTTTGTGCCCTGCAAACAATAACAACTATTTAGAACTTTTTAGGTACCCAAACATGGGTACTTTCTTTAATTCAGATTTTGCAGAAATATTTGATCTAATAGTTTCAACAGAGCTCCCCCTAGACCTAGTAGGCTTACACTTTGTCTAGGTTTTTGACACTATTCAGAAAAAGGATATTACACTTGAAAGATTGCTATAATTTGAATATTTCTACTATGCATAATAGTTTGATAAATCTAATCGAATTTGTTATTGTGTTACAAAATTTATGGAAGCATTCCTTACCCTAAATGTGCTGGATTTTGTACGGAGATTGCTTTAATTATCTACTATTACTTCATAGACTACAGAATAAATACTAAGTTAAAGATGGTGAAAGATAATACTTACAAAATATTATTGTAGATATCAATATATTATCATACATCTCAAATGCAATTTTCTTATTATAGATATCAATATATTATGATAAATCTCAAATGCAATGCTTCAATTTTTTCCATATTGTCTGAGATACCATAGCAACATTTAATTCGGATGTACCATATGTTTCGTATTGGAGGCGACACATCCCATATATTAATGGCAACACTCCCAGGTATCAAAATAGAATTAGTTCTTATACAAAATTTTCAGTCATCCTATTATCATTCATAAAAATACGTTATAGGTACTGAACAGCAGCTCTTTTGAGCAGAGTATGAGTACATAAAATATAATATCATAATTTTTTTATAATTTTTTTTAAAAAAATTAAACAGTTTAATCAGAATTTACTATATTTTGATAGTTAGAGCGCTTTGTCTTTTGTCAATCAAGAATTCAAAAAAAATATCTAATATTCAGAATTTGTATATAATTGAAAGAGAATAATGATCTAAAATTACTTTAAATGTCTCTAGATGAAGAATAAATTTATATACTTATCCTTATAGCAAAGACCATTAGGTAACATATATAAGTCGCGGCTCATTAATTATTATTCCTCAAACGTAACAAATTCAACAGATAGTGGTTACCTTTATATTTAGACACATGTTTGAGGATGCATTATAGGCATAGAAACGTGACAAGGCCCTTCAGAAAACTATAGGGAGCTACCTTAGTAGTACACTAAATAATGAGAAAACTAATTTGTTATGAAGTATTAATTACTAATATTATAGAGATTTAATAAAATAATAAGAACACAAATAAGATTGTCTGACCTTCAGGCTGTTTGTTTTGGTTTGTGAGAAGTGTGGGTGCATTAGTGTAAAGCAAAATTGATGGGATACTTTTTCCTCAATTGTTAAAGACACCAGCTATAACTAACTGATAGGTCACCATGATTATATTGAAATATGAAAGATACAATACCTTCATGCTCTAGGTCTTAAATGCTTGCAACTGTTAGTCATCCTTACATTTATCACCTCAGGCATATGCAATTTTTGTTCCCCTAATGCTTTAATTTTTTAATATAAAATAAATTTCTTTATAAAAAATAAGAACATAATAGTATTTAAGGTCCTCTAAAGTGCATATTAATGAAATAAGCGAGGAAACAAGTGAATAAAAACAAAGTAAACATGATTAATACATATTACTAGGAAATAATTAATTAATGTTACTACCATTTACAATCGATACTTTAGTTAACTAGCCCTTTCACATAGCCAAGAGAAAGATTCCTAAAAAAACAGAGATAAATCAAATGTGAAAAAAAGATTAAAGTTGGATGAAATATCAATTCCGAAGTCAAATTCATAAAATCCACATAGGATATAACCTAAAACCATATTGTTAGTAGCTGCCATCTTTGTTATAAGTATGATTCGTTCATTTCAGAAAAAGAAACCACAATATCCAATAAACCAACCCATCTAAAAATATCCAATAAACCAATAAATCAACCCATCCATGTCTTCTCAATATTCTTAAGTTTCATATTAACGAAAAAATAAAATTGAGTGCAATTTCAAAACAAAGAAAATATTATATAAGTACATTTTAGTCGAAATAATTTTAAAGTGAAGTTTGTACGGTTAAATAGAGGTGATCATGAGAATGACATTTCATTCTCTCACACCACTACCACTAGAATTAGTCATTGTAGGCCGAATGTTTTTATGAGCGTTAGTAAAAAAAATCTGGAATCAGTTAATAAACACATCAAAAACCGCTTGTTGATATCAATGGATATGATTTAAATGAGGGTATTAAGGGATTAATCATTAATTAATTAAAATTAGCTAGTCCTTTTTAAATTTTATCTTACAAAATATGTTCTTCAAAAATTTATAATCTCAAACGTTTTTGAATTAATTGGCAAAATTAGATGGACCCAAAGATCACTCAAAAAGCATGTCATTGGAAACTAATCTTAACGGTTAAGAGAGCAATATGCACACAATTCTCAGATACTGAACGTCCAAAAGAAATTTTAGATTAAACGTTTTTTAATTTCCTACTCTCTGAGCAATTATGTTTGTTCGCGAATGTAAAAGACGAAGCAGCAAATAAAGCAAAAACATAAGAGATTTATCTTAGGTGCCAACTTATATCAACTTGATATATGTCTCGGACCTTCTCTCTAGTAGTCGTATTCGAGATTTCTTCGAAAAAAAACCTTTTAGTTAGACTCCTTAATACAGGTGTAGAAACTTTTGTATAAAGATACATTGTTAATCGTAGACAACAACTATCCATTATTTCTTAAACCTTGTAGTCCTCATTCCTTTTGCTACTCCGTTAATCTTGGGTAACGACTCCTTAACATCTAAGTCTTGAGCACTTGGTACCAAGTAATATGCAGGGTTGTGCATTCTTTTCGGTTTACTAGAAGCTAAATCGAAGAACCGATATCGAGTTTCAATTTTATAATAATTCAATTTTTCAATTCGGTTTTTGATTTTCCATATTATAATAATTTGATTTTTCTATTTTACATAAATTAAAAAAAATCCAAATTCACTATTAACATTTTGTTTTAATTTTATATATAAAAATCAAATTAAAGATGTATTAGTGCACATCCTTTCCTTTGCAATTAAGTTTGTATTGATTTAGTTTAAATTGGTGTTATGCAGCTAGACATTAATAATGTAACAAATACTTCTGCAAAATATAATTTCTGAGTGAAAGAGATTAAATCAATTGCAAATTCAATAATATTTTCAAGCACTTCTGCCACAGAACAAATGTTGCTAGTTCGAATAATTTATTTTATGTTTTGGTGATGAAATTAAGTATTCACTCAAAAAAAATTGTTTACAATTATCTGTCGCTAAGACTATAAAACAAAAAAGTTATACAAATAAATATTATGTAAAAACATAGAAAAATAAAATATAATTTGCAGCTTGGCACAAATTATGTTTCATCGCAAATTAGGCAATATATTAATAATATATACAATATTGATCCCACTCAAAATGAGATCCAAGAACTTGCCACAATCTCAACTATTCTTTATTAGTAGGGCAACATGAAACAGAAAAAGAACAAACAAAGTTGGGACAAACATCCTCCTTCCTGTTGTAACTGGAGATTAATATGTGCACCTCTTCTTTCACAAGAGACTAAGAGACTAGAGTTGCACAAAAAATCTCCCTCAGTGACGGAACCAAAATATTGGTGTGGGCCGTGGGGTGCAAAACAAAAATCGACTGGCGAAGAATAAAAATTTATGCTCGATTTACAATTGCGAGTATAAGTCTATTCTTTAAGTTACATTTACAGCACAAAGACCATGTTAAGAATTGTCATTGCTAGTTGTGATGATGATGATATCAAAACGGATAGAATAAGTGTTATTACTTGAATAGAATTTTCATAGCACATTTAGAATAAAGACTTGGTAATCTCAATAGTTACCAATGTCAAGTTGTAATGTTTAGAAGGTCTAGTTTTGCCTACATAGAGCTTTGTCTAACTACATCACAAGCCAGAAGGTTCAACAAGTGTTAGAAAGCTCAAGAAATGTCAAACTCACACTGGAAGGGGAATATCTTAAAAGCAGTGGAAGTCCTACTGCAGGGGAAGTAAAAAGAAGTGGAAGTCCAAATGAAGGGGATATCCAAAAAGCAGTGGATGCTGGCACCAGGGGAAGTTAAGAAGCAGTGAAAGTTTTGCTTGTCTGAAAAAGGCAGGGAACTCCATCTGATCCTAAGTGTCTGCATCAAGTTTGACCTGAAGCCAGAAGTTGTCATAAAAGAGTAACTTTGTGGAGAAACAAATGTGGTCCAGAAAGAAAGGCAAGGAAGTGATTTTATCCTGATTTGGTAAAGTACAGTTTGTTGTCTCCAAGTGCAGAAAAGTGTTCACCACTAACAGCCAAAATTGGGAGACAAGGAAGCATGCCACGCACATGGCGGTGGAAAAATGCTGCTGCTTTATCTTATATATACAGCCTTGTAATTCATTCTGTATACATAGAAAATAGAGATAAAAAAAAATACTAGACTTGAATATCAGTTTGAGTTTTTAGAAAGAGAAGCTCTTGAGTTTTCAAGAGATTATTGTAGCCTTCTAAGAACATATTTGTAGCTGAGATTTTTTTTTCAGATTTGTAGCAAGATAAAGCTATTCTTGGCTTTATTTTGAAAACCTTCAAAGTTAAATGAAAGTTAAACTTTGATAGTTGATTGTGTTCTGTTTCTCCTTTTTTGTAGATCTTGTTCTTAGTTTTCACAACCTTATCTTTTACAAAGTTTTATTCTGCAAAAATTTGAAAAAGTTGTGAAGTTTTGTATTCACCCCCCTCTATAAAACTTGTTAGCAGATTAATTATTTTACAACAATTAGTATTAGAGCAGGGAGTTGATATACAAGCTTTAAAGATCTCGAAAAGATGTCTGCTTATAACAACAAAGTCCCACACCTGGAAAAGGCAAATACTTCTTCTGGAAACAGAGGATGTTGATTCAAGTATGTTCAATAGATGATGACTACATTCATTATCTAGAAGAAGGTCCGGAAGTGCCAAAGAAGCTTGTTCTTGAAACTGTTGTTGATGGTAAAACCATTCCTCAACACCTTGTTCCTAAAACTAAAGAAGAAATGACTACTGAAGAAAAGGAAAAGGTGGGGAAGGATAAAAAGATAACAACTATCTTGTACAAGGGGCTTGATGATGACATGCTCAACAATGTGTTGAATCTGAAGACCGCCAAGGAAGTATGGGATAACATTGAGGTTATCTGTGATGCTACTGCAGCAGTTAGGAAGAACAAGTTGCAAATGCTCACTCAAAGTTATGAGTGGTTTTTGCATAAAAATGGTGAAACCCTAAACGATATTTTCAACAGATTCAACAGGTTGATAAATGATCTCAAAGCTCATTGAAAGGAATATGAAAAGAAAGACACAAACAATAAATTTATGAGGGCTTTGCCTGCTGGATGGGAGTCTAAGGTTGTTGCTATCATGGAAGCAAGAGATTTGAAAACAATGTCTCTTGAAGATTTGTTTGGGAATCTCCAAACATATGAAATGGAGTTAAAGCAGAAACAGGACATGTAGAG
>JAUEJK010133484.1:0-11227 GCA_032274865.1 Eryngium alpinum | reverse complement strand
TCAACACTGACATGTAGAGCTCTACCAACATTTACACTACACAAGCATAAGTTTACACAAATGACAGAATTGAACTATGTTCTAAGTGCTAACGACAAAAGTCCCCTAAAAAATACGCCTACTACTATAAAGCATGACACTTACGCTCGACGAAAACACAAACATATACTATGAACTACATGCTGGCCAGCAACACAAAATAAATACGACGTTACAACTACACATGTCAACAAAAATACTTAACGTATTTCCCAACAGTCAACAATGTTTCCAACAAATATCAACGAATATCAACGTACTTTGCCACAAGGGGAAAAAAAGTATTATTTAAACTCCCCACCTTCAAGGTGAAACAGGAGTGCCTACGCAAACCAACAAAGTCCATGAAACATTCAACAAAAATAAAGTTCATAAAGCTGACAAGTTACTGAGCAAAATGCCATTCAAGAAAATAGTTCAAAGGTCCTCCAACTCATCATCCCCAACCTTAGCAGCATTGGCACCATTATCGTCTCCTTCCTCAGTCACGTCTTCTTCTGCGGCTTTGCTACTTTGGGCTGCCTCTGGAGGGAGCTTGGAAGGGCTATCAACTGCTTCTCCACCATCCCATGTGATTGCACTGCAAGGATACTCCAGATTGAAGTTTTCAATGGACCACTCCAGATCCCATTGACGCCACTCTCCCTTTCTGAACTCCATCATCATTTCTATCTTAGCCCTTTTGATGTTGCAGATGCCATGTGCCTCCATGTCGGCTACCAACTTGTCATTAGTTTCTGTCACCATCTTGGAGAATTGATCCAACTGCTTCTGGATCTTGTGAGTAAGTGAGCACTGGTTATGGAACTTTTTCTCTGCCTTGTCAATGTTTTCTTGCAGCATGGTGTTCCTGTCAATTAGATTAATGTTGTCCTCACGGAGATCCTTGGCGGTCTCATGAGCAATCAATGATGCCTGAAAGGCCTGTACATATACAACATGCAACACAATTAATACAACAGAGAACACAATTAATGACATATACAACATGTCAGCTACGGTCAACAAACAAATTGATAACACTTACATGAGACGCAAAACCTGTTGCGATTTCTGTCACTTATTTTGCCTCCTTCTCACCATAGGCAGCCTTGGCCTCAGGCAACACAAAGTCGCCCAAAGCCTCCACAAAAGATGATGCACGAGCATTGATTGAATACCTGGGAGAAGACCCAATCCTTTCAATCTTCATAGGGGCCTTAGGCAGATCAATCTTCACCCTCTTTGCTTTGGGGCTGCTAGTGGGAGTAGGACCGGTATGCGACTTCAAGGTATGTGTTCCACTTGACTTCTCCTCTTTCCTCGTAAATAAGTCATTGGTTGATACGCTCAATGCCTTGATTTCCGGGGCCTTGTATTCTGCAAAAATAATATGTCAGTAATACAACAACATGGCACAATAAAGGCAAACTGACAATAACAGTTACCTAAAAATTTTCTTTTCGAGATGACATCAGTCTGATCTCTCTCTCCAAAGAGAGTGGTAGTGGATTCAGACACATCAGCGACAAGTTCCACAACAGAAGCCCCAACAGCTGTCTTGGGATCACCAAACTTATCGACCCCACCTGCATGGCCTTTAGTCACACTTCTGGTCTGGTGAGAATCACTTGGTTCCTTTTTAACTGACTTGCCCAATTTCTTCATAAACTCCGTCACATAGACTCTGCTGGCATTTTTCACATAGTGGCCAAGACAGTTGGGCCAGATCCTAAATTCAGGATCCAGTCCCATAATCTTGTCCATAATGGGCTTTGCCTTTTTATCATTTTGGGTTTCTTCAATTGTCAACTCTACAACCAACAACATATATGACAACAACATAATGAATATATGCAACACTGACAAAGCAGTACACAACAACAGTTATGTCAGCAACATAACGACGACAAAAGTACATGATTTGACAAATGTTATGTTAATAACATGACAATGACAGTAGTAAAACACAATATCTCAACAAATTGACAATCAAGTATCTGACTGTCAAGGCTACGATTTCAAACACAAATACGTTGTCAATAACAAGACAACTACAAACAGTACAAAGAGATGACTATCCAACAACATTACTACAAGATAACTACATTTCGAGACACCACAATGGTACTGCCAACTAACATCCAAAATTGGGGAAAAACAATACACTGATAGAATTTCCCAATACAAATAAAGTTGTCAACAAAGGACAAATGTCCAACAAAATGACAGTACTACATTTACAATACAAATAATCAACATGACAATACTGTCAACAATCCCAACAGTTTGCAAACATAAGGCAAAATACATCAACGAGGTTACAAGTAAAGCAAAGGTCGACAACAAAATAACACAACAAATGAGGGATAAAGGTATACCTTCCATGTTCCAACTCTCCCTCAGAAACGACGTCTTCTCACCAAGAGAGGACTTCTCTGCAAAGAAGTAAAGCTCCTTCCACCCTCTGTCATGGACAGTCTCCAAATTCAAGACCAAGTGATCGCGACGCTTCCTCAACGCTAAGGTGTACCTCCTTTGAGATGCTTTCTTCATTGTATATGAATAGCACAAGACACTGAGATCGATTCCCAACTTATGATTGGATTCAATGGCATCCAAACACGTCAGCGTTCTCCATACCGCCGGCAACAGTTGCGCCGGAGAAGCATCCACCGTCGTCAGAAACTCCTCAACGAGCTTGGAGAAGGGGAAAGTCATGCCGATGTCAAAAGGGGCTGAGAAGAAGTAAACCCAATCCGGGCGCATCCAATCAGGCCTCTCTTCATCACCTGGAGTCACCAAATTAGGGGCGGCAGTGCTGAACTGCTTCTTCACATCTTCAATTTTGTCAACGCCAAATTGACTCCGTTCCCAATCCTTAGATTCGATGACACCGGACGGAATCCATTTGGCCTGAGCTTTGGCCGCCGCAGTGGAACCCTTGCCATTTTTCTTAGCCATGATAATTTTAGGAAAGAGAATGAGAGAGAATGGGGAAGAATTGCAACGGTAGAGAGGAAAAGTGAAAGGCGGAGAGAGAGGGAGTGAGTATTTAAAGCCCTAATTAATTGGGGAGAGACATAGGTGAGGAGAGATAAGGGGGAAGATTGAGTTTGTTGTGAATTCAAATTTTGAATTTGCTTTATCTGATATTGCGAGACGTGAACAAGCTGGATTATATTCAAATCTTATTGGGTAAATACTTATCCAATAAGATTAGGGGCAATTGTTGGTGGTAAAAAAATTATAAGTGTTAATCTAACACTGATGACATAATTTGAACTGACGAAGTTATTACATTGACAACATAATTTATTCTGACACAGGGACGACGTCGTACAGGTACTTATGAAATAATATTGACAGGTAATGGAGCATTGTAATTAGAGGAAAGACCAAGTCATGAGTTGGCCCAATCAAATAGGGGCTTGTTTGACGCTGAAGTGATTAATAATGACGGGACCAAGCATACGAGCTTAACCTTGACTAAGTCCTAACTGCTTCCTTGTTTCTCGGATATGTAGCTGAATAACAGTTCAAGGGAAGTTGTGCAACGTGCTAGTGGTGGTTTCTTGGCCCTAAATTCATGGGAATGATCTAGAAATACGTGGGAAGTGCCCACTAACTACTGTAACCACTAGATCCATCATGTAGTAGGATAAAAACATTATAAATAGCTCAATGTCAGTAGCAGAACATACATCCACACACACAACAACAGTTCTACATTCACTTTGCTTACTTGTAACCTCACACTTGTACTACATCTCAGCGATTTCTAGTGCTTAGATGGTTGGGTCACACCCACCCGCGGTTTTTAACCTCATTTGAGGGGGGTTTCGCGTCGCCATTTCTTTGTGTCCTTTACTTTTCTGTTCATATTTACTGCTGTTTACATCTCGCCAGTACATCTTTAAACACTTATTTTTTACAAAATCAATTTTGGATAGGTTTAGTTATTGCCCACAATTTTTTACTAAAACAATCCTCTCAATTGGATTTCTATAGCCGTTGAGCTTTCGATTATAAAAGAGATAAACTCTATTGTTTAAAGTGACGAGCTAGAGAACTCACAAAAGATTTACTCGACTGTTTTTCAAGTTTTAATTCATCACTTGTTTGAGCTCCATTATATGTTATATATTTAGATTTATATAAGTGAGGAGACACCTTAGTTGAGTTGTAACCTGTTTTACAATATTTATTTTTGAGAGGATTTGAGAGAACCGCTATTGTATTATCTCAAGGAGTTGTGTGCTCAATAGGTGACGAGGAATTGTCACGGAATCATATTAGTTCTGTAATAGGAGCTTAGAACTAGGATTCAGTGAGACACTTATACAGTAGGTTGCATTGTGGGTACAATTGTATTGTTAAATCGTAATCGGTGAATTAAAGTTTTATCTCTTAACACGTTGGTAAGTGACCAAGACGTAGACCAGTAGGGTTAGGGTCGAACCTGACTAAAATTTGTATTATGTGATTTACTTTTATACTTGCTATTTATTTACTGCATTGTGTTTATTTACTGTTACATTCTAGTTTATACACAGTGAAAATAATTGGAAAACACTGAAGCATACTTACTGCACATATTGTTAAAGACTGGATTTTTGGAAAACGACTTGTTATTTTACAAACAATCTGTTATATTCGATAAAATTTAAAAGTTGAGCATCATTTATAAAAATACCAATTCACCCCCTCTAGGTGCACTTTCACTCAACGACAGAAACTACTTTATATAAATATTTTATATCATTTTTATTTTATGTAATTTAAAATATTTATTTAAATATGTATAATATTTTTATTTTATTATTACATAAAGGTATATTTATTAATGATGTTTTTTTTAAAATCATAAAATATTATAAAATAGAAGTTATTTTTATATATAACTAATCTCAAATTGGAACTGAAATATTTTGTTACTATAAAAATATTTATTTTTATATAGCCTCTATTTTTATATAGAGTATTTATATATAGTGTTTCTGCTTTACATCCAAAATTATATTAATATAATTATTTGATATATATATATACCTATATATAAAGAGGGAAATAAAGGGAGGTCTACGATAGAATCTCCAACATTGGTTCGGATGCAAAATGGAGTGCAATATGGGGAACCCCCTGCATCCCAAAAATCAATTTTTTTTATGGAAACTAGGGAATAATGTCCTTCCTGTCAAAACCCTCTTAAAAGCTAGAGGTATTCCCTGTAATCAAGGCTTCATTTGCTCTTGGTGCCAAAAGGAGGAAGAGATCATTAGACACTTATTTTTTGAATGCACCTGCGCAAAACGGATGATCAATCTTCTTCATCGGTGGTGGGGAACACAAGTGGTCGGACTCCACGATCCTGCCTTGGTCTTGGCTAGGAATGTCTAAAAATACAAACGAGAGAAAAGGTTGTAACTTGTCTTTATGCGCTGCTCTTTGGACTACATGGATAACCAGAAATGATCTAGTTTTTGAGGAAAAAAGAATCTCAGAGAAGAACTTTAAATTTCTAATCAAAACAAGAGCATTTGAATGGGCTCTTGCTTCAAAGCTGGTGAATCTAACCCAAAAGGAGAGATGGTTCGACAAACTGAGAGCTTTATGCCGAAATAGGGATGAAGAGGAATCAAATTTTTGGTCATCAAAAATCGAAAAGGAAAAAGGATGGAAAACTTTCACGGATGGAGCTTGGAAATCAAGCAATTTTGATACATCTAAGGCTGCTATAAGAGGTCTAATTGAAGATGAAGTGCTTGACTGGGCCCAAAAAGTATAAACTCCTTTCAAAATTTTAACGGATGAAGACCTCCCACTATTTTGGGTCGCCAAAGCCCACGACATTTCTTTTAGAAAAATTAGCAGCAAGCTCAATTTTAAAGCCCATGGGCTAGCCCATCAAGGCCTTTTAAGGGACAGAATAGTGGCTGGATGGGTGTAAGCTCACCTACAAAACCAAGCACAACAAGAGCACTTACAGCAGGCTCAAAGAAATGAAGACGCACATAGAGGGGATAATGGGGTGAAGCCCAAAATGATGAAGTTTGATGCCTTAAGTAGGAAAGATTAGGCTGTGAAAATGGGTCTAGTTTTTTATCTTAGTATTTTGATTTTAGTGGGCTAACTAATCTCTAGCTGTTTTATAGGTATTGTTTTAGTCTATATGGCTTGCTTTGAATTGTATGTCCAATCTCTGTTGTAAGGCCCTTTTGCTATATGAATGAATCAGCGTTTCAAAAAAAAAAAAAGATCTTTGGTTCGTTCACGTAATTTATTAATTTTAATAATATTTATAATAATAAATTATATATTAATATATATTTATTTAATATATTATATATACTATTAGTATTAGGAGTTATATAATAATTTAGAAACTATAATTATAAATAGTATATATCTAATATTATTTGAATTCTTTTAATAACTTGGAATTCTTATTTAGTTTAAGAATTGCATATATAATATTATTAAGATTTTATTAACAACTTTAAAACATTATTTTTAGGATTTTTTTAACGCCTTATTTAATTCTTATTTATTTAACTTAAACATATATAAATTGGCTATAATGAAAAAAAATATCAAATATCAAATATCAAATATCAAATTTTATATGTATACAATTTATTTATTTTTAAATATATAAATTAGTTATCACAGCACAAGAAAACAGAATTTTTTTAATTTTATAAGATTTATTATTTAATTATTTTATATAAATTAATTATCACGTGAAGGAGGAATTTAAGATATTAATATTACTTTTTATATAATTTATTTATTTTATTTTTAAGAATATAAATAATTTGTTAAATTCAAAAATATATAAATAAATTAATTATTAAAATATAAAAAGTATAAATTAAAATTTTATTTTAAGATATTTCTTAATAAGTCGTACATCGCACTCGCACGAATAATTTACTAGTATTTAATAGAACTTAAGCACATCCAAAATTATATTGATATAATTATCTGATAATAGAAATTAAAGTCCAAATTGAAATTCAATTTTGACCTTAATTTTGTATACAAACTAAGTTCTCATAGCCATTAAGTTCATGTTTGTGTATCACTTATAAGTGGCTTCAGTTTATAAGTAGAAAAAAAAGTAACAAATATGTACTTTTTTTCAAGCTTCCACTTAAAAATGTTTTTTTCAAATTATAAAAAAAAAAAAAAAAATGGTTTTTTCACTTTAAGTTAGGCTATTTGGCTGGGCTTAAAACTGGTTTATAAGTGGAATCTTGAAAAAAAAAGTACATATTTGTTGTTATTTTTTTCTTCTACTTATAAGCTGAAGCCACTTATAAGTGATACACGGGCCTAAACATGTGGTTGGTACGTGGAATTTTCCCGGCTTTTGGAAATGAGAATGTCTTACAAGACCAACATGATAAGACAATACCAACATGGTAAGATAACATTAATAAATGTAAATAGTAAAATTAAGAATATGGTTGAAGACCATTAATTTCTATACAAATTGTTAAGCAGTGTCATCTATGTAAATTTTGGATATTTAAGATCGTTTTATTTAATGTCATATAAGTTATAATTGATGAAAAATTATTAAAATTGAAATTTATGAATTATTAAGGTAATTTGATTTACTTTAAATTATTTTTAATTAAAATTTATAAATTAATTTAATTTACAAAATAAAAAATACTTTAATTAATATTAATTTATAAATAAATATTTAATAAATAAATATTTAACAATCGAGATAAATTCCTTATAGAAAAAATAAACATGAACTAATGGCATGCACTCGAATCCCACCGTCTGCATTTTCGTATATTCATCTACTATCCAAACAATTTAAACACAATTCCATGATTAATTGCTATAACTCTAGTTCCATCAGACAAAACTATTCTCCACATTATACGTTAATAAAGAATGTCTCAAATCTATATGCTTCACACTATACAACCGTTAGATAATTTCAAATTACACATAATCCGCATAAATCATATTTATGTTTTTGCAGCAAACATTTTGTTTCCTCAATTATGAAACAAACATTATTTATCAAATCCAACAGTAAACTTGTTTTCTAAGAATTATGATGAACATAATATGCCAAAAAAACCATTAACATTCTCTAATGAATTGGACTTTGAACGAAAGATAAACCTAAAATACAGAAATATGTTGAAAGTTAAACAAAATAAGATATAACAAAGAGATACGGGCCTCTTTGTTTAGGTTTAAAAGTGATTCATAAAAAATTATAAGATAACTAGTTTTACATTATCATCCTTAATTTTTGAAGTTTATAATTTATTTAAAATTAAAAGGTGTTACAGTAATAGCCCCTCAAAATTTTAATAAAAGTAAAATATCTTATAAATTATAAGTTATTATTCTTATATAAAAAAAGGTCTATCTGACGGTTATACCAGGTAAAAAAATGAGCATTTAAAAGGAAATTCAGAATTAATTTTCTAAACTGCATACTTTTCCAAACTTTATAATAATAAATCACGAGTCATATATATTTAATAAATATTAATTCCTCTGTTAATTTTACTAATTAATAATTGTCATATAAAATTTAATGTTTATTCAAAATAATTATTTTTCCAGGAATTTTAAAAGATTGTGATATTATTTATATAGATAGATAACTAATTTTTGGCATTAATTTTAACTTTTATTCTCAATAAAATCTAATTCAAGTAGCTAGCTATTTGTAACTTATACTCCGAATTTTGTTTCAAAGGTATATAATTTCTTGTTTGTCTATTTAAGTTATATATACAGTTTCGATACAGCTATAGAAGCCATCATGTTTAATCACACACATTTGCTTATTGTCCGTAAGAAAACGTTGATTATATTATATATATATATATGTGAGAAACGTGTTTATGAGAAAATCACACACATCAAGAAAGCAGAAATGTAAGAAAGCAAGTGTACTTTTTCGTATACTCTTTCGGTTTTCATATTCATACGAGGATGTTTTAAAAAAAATAGTAATTTTTTTAAATGACGATCGTTCTTTATTTTTATGTATAATTAATAATATTATTTATTTAATTTCTTTCTTCATTTATTATATATCTTAATGTATATTTATGTACTGAGTTCAGATTTAAAAAAATAAATATATAATAAACATAAATTTAATTTATAATAAATATAAATTCAATTATATACGAAAATAGTATAAAAATATAGAAGTATAAGTTAATATATTTGTGGCGGTCCGAACGTAAACAGAAACTAGTAGTAAGAGTTGTGTGTAATAATTAAATCAAATTTGAGAAAATATTGTTATAATAATATCCACACAATTCCCGATACAGATGGGTAGAGTAGTAGTAGTTGGTAGTTGGTACTGGTGGACACAAGTGCGTGGTACCCGGAAACGGAGGATTCAAATTATTCAAAGTCCTGTTTGGTTAAAATATGAACAACCGGAGAAAATAATATTCATTACTAATATCTGCGTCAGTGTTCCTTATACGGTATCAAAGTCAAAGTCCTGGTTACTTTTTGTAATTTAGTTTTTCCTTATTAAAGAAGCAATTTTGTATCATATAGTGATTAGTGAATTATGTAAAATTTTATATGATAAAATAAATAAATTATATATTCTTATTAGTTAATAGTATATGTTTTAGAAAAGTAAATTAAGGGCAATTTTGACTTCCTAAGGCCAACTACAACCATGTGATCCAAATTTGGATCACTTTCTGATCCAAATTTGGATCCTGAACTCCACAACTCCAATCATACTGATCCAAATCTAGTTTATATTATTATATTTATATTTTAATATTTTAATAATTAAAATATTAAATTTAATATTAATAAAATAAATATAATAAATACTACAATATAATTATCGGTGACTATTTTTATTATATTAAATTTTGAAAAAAAAAATATATCTAATTTTTAGATTAATCGGGTCATAAATATTGAAGATAAATAAATTTAAATATATATTATATTTAAATATATATTATATTTAAATATATAAATATGTATATATTTATAATAAATTAATTTATAATAATAAAATAAGTAAATAAAAAGAGAGAAAACTATTATTTTAATAATATCCAAATTTAGATCAGTGAATATTAATCATCCAAATTTGGATTAGTACTATTCACCGATCCAAATTTGGATCACTTTTGGATCATGGTTGGAAAAGTGATCCAAATTTGAATTTTTGGATCACGGTTAGAGTTGGTCTAACCTCAGTCGTACATATATTAATTATGTTAGAGATATTTCTTAAACATAATTTAACATTTTCAACTTGCTGTTAGTACCCCTTTTCCGGATAAAAGTTGATATATACTTGTGTATTATCCATCAACTGTTAGGTTTTATTTGGAACTTGGAGATAAAATATTTTGGTATGTAAAATAGATTAGAAGGAAGTAAAAGTAGAGGTAAAACATTTTATATTAGACCTTAAATAATAAATGATTTAATATTTTACTTGTTGTTTTCCTTGATATCCAAACATTTTGTATTTCATTTTATTTCTAACTTTCCATTTTACTTTTATCTTCTACTCATGATATTAAACATTTAACGCTGCTTTCTACAACATTGAAAGAAAAGATGAGAAGAAGGGAAAAGAAAGGAGTAAATCGAAAAAGTTCACATGTATTTTACCTTTTTCTGATTTTAATTTCAAATAAAACATCATGCATATATTTCTCTTCCTTGTTTTTAGTTTGAATTTAAGAGTATATTTTAACACATTCATAGGTTGAATCTCAATAGTTATGTCTGTTATGTTGAATCAACCCTGCATTTCAAACCATTAAGCACAAAGAAAAGGCAAAACAACATAAGGTTAACACTAAACATTTATCAATCACTAAATTTGAAGTGAAACGCACCAACACTCCAACAAGGATATAACCAGCTCTTTTAGAAAAAGCTTTCTTATTGTGAACAAGAAAACAAGGAACTATGCTTCAAGCTCTACTCAAAAACTTACCAACTGACCAATCTCTTCTGCTACATCAATAACAGAAGACAACAATTTATTGTCCGAGTTTCTTGTTGGATAAATAGGGGATCTTAAGTCTAAAATTCGTATAAATAATTTCTTAAATTATGACAATTAAACGGAGCAATTATATAATTAAAATTAAATAATTATAAGTAACAAAATATATTAAAAGAGGGATTAGAAGTGGCCTGGGTGAGGCGC
>JAUEJK010133374.1:0-11227 GCA_032274865.1 Eryngium alpinum | reverse complement strand
AATTTGTTTTAGTTGCTCTCAATGCATTTTCAAATGCTACTGGTTCTTGGGATAATATTTGTGAAGCTTCTGTTATGTTTCTGGATACTACTGGGAATCCCAGGTTTGCTCAATTAGTTGGTTGCATTAATGGATTTAATTTAGACTTTTTGTTGCTGTTGGATTTGTCCTTTGCAAATTGGTTATTGGGTCTGATCTTAGAATTGTCAATTGCAAACTTGCAAGTGTTGTTCATTCCAGCTTTCGTTCTTCTGATTATGTTAATACTTTAGTTATTTACAAACTTGTTCACTTGTATTTGGTTGATAATTAGTATATATACTAATACTAATTTTTTAGTATTTATATAAATACACAAAACTTAGAAGGGTTAATTTTAGAATTTTGCTAAACTGCATTTAGTAATTTTGAATTGCATTTAGCAATTATGTTTTGGAAATTATCCCAGCAATGAAAAACATACCATTTTTATAAAGAAGCATCAACGAAAACAACAGAAAAATGATTTTTTGATTTTGGATTTTGCTACTGATATGATTCTGTTTTGAATATTTTTACGGCTGGAATTCTTGATTTTTTTTTAAAAAAATCATTAATACAATTCTGGGGAATTAGGTATTAAAACAATTTTCAACTACTACTAGTTGCATAAAGTTTGAATTTGTCATTGCATCTATAAGAACTTTGCAAACAACGGATTGAGGGATCATCGCAGAAGAACTCAGAGGTACAATCTTTTTCACCTCCATTTCTGTTCTTTTTTTTACACTAGTTTTTGAATTTTTTCATCGCTTACTTTCTTGCTTAGGAAAGTTCAATTTTGTATTTTAATTGCATAGAAAATATTACTTTGTGTAGTATTTTAGTCTGCGGTTAAAATCCATTAAGTTCCTTATGTTTTCTGGCTTAATGATTGATATTGTAACTGTCTGATTTTACTTCATGTTGTGGAACTTTGAAATCCTACTTTTAATGCGCAACTCGAAAACATATGCATATGATACATACCCTTCAAACAACACATTTCCTAATGCATATTACGCATTAAAGTTTTAGAAGGAGTTCTACAAGGGGTTTCATTAAAGTTGAATGAAACGGTCTATTTAAAAGGTTCTGTTAGTATAAAAAGGTTGTACTTGGAGTTGGGTTAAGGGTTTCGTAAGAACCGTCTGATAATCTTTCTGAAGTCAAAATGCGTAATATGCGCAACTATTTGTACATTTGGTGACGGAACTTTAACTCCTATATGTAATGCGACCACACTTGTTAAAAACACGTTTCCTACTGCGATTAAAACAGTTGGTTCCTAGGCTTGCACTGCAACCTGTAATGAATTTTATAGTACATCTTTTGAGACACTACAATGCAACTTGTGATTCATGTTCTAGTGCATCTTCTCATACATTACATTTTCTAGTGCATCTTTTCATACACTGCACTGCAACCTGTTATGCATTTTCTAGTTCATCTTTTCATACACTACACTGTAGCATGTACTTCATTTTCTTGTGCATGTCTGTTCAAACAAGCTGAGGTCACAAATACTTCTGGGTTAATAACCAACTCCTCAACCTTTTGGTCTAGGAGTAGAGACCAAATTGGAGTTATTAGGCATAAATCTTGGCAGTTCTTCACAACATAGATAAGTTTTACCCTTGAAGGGAATTTGTTTCTTCCACTAGTTTGAAAAGAAATAATTTCTTGCAACATGCTCAGAAATAGTGTTATCCCAGCTCCGCCTGCAATTATAAGTACACTATTATATATGCAAAAAAGGAACCAAAAACAGATAAGTAAGAATCTCCTATGAAATATAGTTAGAAGACAACGGAGCATTATTACTTTTAGTTACTTTAATTACCGTAGAAAGTTCAGTGAAGTAGGTCCGTAAGGCCCTTCTACTGAAATAGTTATGCACTGCTGTTGATCAGCATCAGAGTCAAGCTTGGCCTAACTATGTTATAGAGAGAGTTGGTCCACCATCCCTCACACTTGATTATGACAGACATGGTGTTATCGTCAACGCTCGAGCTAGAAGTTATACTGAAGGAGTGCCACTGAAACTTAGATATACTTGGTATCTTCATGAATATTATAGTTGTTGGAGTATACTTCAATGCTAAAATTGATAGAAGAAAACACTTTAATTTATCAGTTTCTGATTCTAAAAGTACGTGAGTTCCTAATTATAGAAAAGTGTAAATTTACCTGGATCTTTCGGGAGTGTAAGCTCTACAGCTTTGCTTGGGAAGACTTTAGCAGAGAGAATGCATGTCTTTTTCCCTGACGTTATGATCCGGAATACTTGTCTAGGCCGAAGAAAAAAACCCGGGAAAACCATATAGAAGTGGTGGTCACCAGTATGAAACAAGAAAAAGACTAAAAAGACTACATACAGATGATGTGTGTAGTAGAAGATTTCAAATCGCCGTCTTCTCACTTGTGGAAGTGAAGTTGTCCAGATTACAAGTGATGTAACCAAAACAAGTTCACTAGCAATGTATATTATTCCTTTCTTTTGTCACTTCCACATCTGTCTTGTCAATAAGTAATAGAAAGTCAGAGTTTATATTCTACATCACATTGACATTGAAATGATTTGAAAAGAACTAGATTTACCTCTTCCATTATATGGTTTTTCTCACCCCAGATAAAGAAAGTTCCCGCACCATGAAGAGTAACAAAAAATATCATTGAAGTCCCAAGCCAAATATGATATTGAACACCTGCTTCGAACTGGATGCCAAGTAGCCTTTTTATTGTCATTCCCCTCAATTTTGGCAAGAGTGGAAGAGCTAGGCAGGCTTCTGCTAGCAACCCACTTCGCGTTGACATTCTAAAAACCTTGAATTGCCATCTGCAGTAAAGGTAAATAACATCAATAAAATTTTATGTTTATAACATCTGATATCTTCATACTTAATTTACATGTTTAGTTGTTTACCAGTAATACTTACTGATTCAGACTGTAGCTCCAGGTTCAGGTCATCGTCAGAGGAGCCGGAAGGCTACTGGTGATGTCATAGTTAACTTCATGCTTGAAATTGAACATGTGTAAAAAATGAAGGCAGATGCAATAACGAAGAATGAGGACAGATTATCCCAAGGGGTGTCCAAGAGAGTTGATAGTAGTAGATACTAGCAGTAGTAAATGGCAAATAGAGTTCCAATCTTTTCCTTGTGGTGCAATATTTTAGCCTGATATAATATAAAAATTTGAATGATTGACTGCAGATCTTGACTTTGAGTTACCACACATCAAATATTTTTCCTTTCCCTTTGTTTATTTATTCTAATTTGTTATCCATACAATGTTTATTCATATTTCACTTTTTACTGTGTAGAAAGAACCCATAAGAACCGTTGACCTTAGTCCTTACAATCACATTGTAGATGATGGTCTTGAGTTGAGGAAAACAGCTTTTGAATGTGTAGTCACGTTGTTAGACGGCTGTCTTCATCAAGTGAACCCTTCGTCCTTCAATGTTCCATAAGTCTGGCCTGGATGGTTAGTTAGTTACCCAAAACCTTAGTCGTTGTAGAGTTCTGAATCACTCTCTTTTCGACTTCTTTTAGTTTAGCTTGTATGCTAGATTGGATTCAGAGCTGCTCTTTTACGGTTATGAGTGAACAACTCTTACCAAGTTTATGTATGTATTTGATGCAGATCATTATGATTTAAAATGCCTTGTCATCTTATCCTATCCAAACTTGCAGACAAGTGTACTTCAGCAGTACTCGCAGGTTAGTATGTTAAATGATTTTGTATCTAACTGTATGACATGCTAGTTTTCACATTTCACTCCAACCTTATTTTTTTGTCAATGTTAGATTCATTGGTCGATCCTCTCCAGAAAACCATTAATTTTAGGTCGAAAAAAGATGCTGTCAAATAGGAAGTCGATCGTAACGAAGACACGATTCAAAGTGCTCTCAGGGCAATTGCATCTTTGAACTGTATCAGGTGTAATCTGATCTCCTACATGTATATTGCAAATAGAATGATACCCCTCTTACTCGATAAAACATTATATATTTAAATGACTCTGTCTTACTAGCTATATTGGATCCATTGCAGTGGTGGAGATTACAGTCATAAATTCAAGAATCTCATGAGTGTGATATCAAAATCTTAGACACTGTAGGTGAAGTTTTGTTCTATTCGTAACGAGTGAAGAAATATAGCCAATCTGTTGCTGCATTGTTGAATATGAGATGCCAATTT
This sequence comes from Eryngium alpinum, assembly GCA_032274865.1. Classification (NCBI taxonomy): domain Eukaryota; kingdom Viridiplantae; phylum Streptophyta; class Magnoliopsida; order Apiales; family Apiaceae; genus Eryngium; species Eryngium alpinum. The sequence goes on along the minus strand of JAUEJK010133374.1, from coordinate 7,002 downwards.
TAGCAAGACTTGTATTTTCGGGTGGGAAAGAAAGTAAAAGAACACAAGTGCAAAAAAAAAAAAACAAGTTATAGGACCCTCAAGAGGGGAAAACAAACTTTAGCTAACTGATGCTTATAGAAGGGGATATGATGTGATCATTTTTATATATGGTCTGTATACGATCCTTTACATGTAGCCATTACTATTTTGGGTTATAATGCAGATTCTGTGAATTTCTTTTTTCCCATAATTATATTGCTTAATAATACTGCAGAAATTATACACATCATTTACAGGTTCAGCAGCTGATACATTTCAAAGTGATAGGTTATCGACAAACAACTGATATTTTTCTTAACATCACTCATTTTATTTTGAGCATCAGGTTCATCGGACTATAAATTATTATCATAAAATATTAACTTATATCGATAGAAAGAACTATGGACATTTCTGTAAGATATGCCATTATTAGGTAAGAAATTATGTATTACGTGTAGATATGTCGTTATCTTCATGTAGAAATATTGACAAGATACACCATTATCTTCCTGTAGAAATGTTGCCAAAATACATATTCTTCTTGTGCCAATAACTCTACAGGTTCTTTTTTTTTCTATTTTCAAAATTAAAAATTTGATACTTCAACAATAATATTTTTGACAAATATACTCAAATTTGGAATTTAAATTTTAAGGAATTAATTTACATTAACACTCAACAAATAGCATCGGTGTTCATGTTAAAATTATTTTAGTTTATGCAGTAGATATGCCTAAAATCATTGAATATAATATGTCTTAATAAAATGTAGGTGAATTATGTAACATATAACATAAACAACTAAAATAAGATGCAAAAATCTGAACAGAGGAAGTGATCAGCATTATAAGAGTTCTGTCTTAAATATTATAATAGTTTTGTTTGCATCGGCTGGTTCAGTGATTGAAAAGGAAGCCGAGTGTCAGGTTGATTATTGTGACATTGCTTCTTCTCCAGAGTATCATATTCAAGTTGTAGCATATTTTGCTCGTAATAACACAAGTTGGAATTGGCATTGGTTCAGGTAATGGCAAAATTTTTATTATTTTTGGCTTGTGGACAATGTAGGACAATGAGCAAGTTCGATTTTTAGACGATGATTCTCCCTTTGTTGAAGTGAAATTGAGTGCCTAAAATCCTTTTCAAGTAAAAAAATATAATTAGAATCTCCTCTGGGAAAGGTCTGAACTTCATTTACAAGTTAATCCTTTTCTGCAACCAGAAAATAATTATATGATATATCAATATAATAATATATTTATGATGATCTTGTACCAGAGTTTTATTCCCTTTCTGCAAGCAGGAAATAATTATATGATATATCAATATAATAATATTTTTATGATGATCTTGTACCAGAGTTTTATTATGATAATTAAGTAGTTTACACAAGAATTGACTAACTTCAATCATTTCGAATGAACTAGTTATCATGTACATGAGATTTAAGTCATTTTTAGCAAACTGATGTACTTTCTTTTTTTGAATTTTTAAGCACATGTAATTATTTAGGCTCACACAATCTCAAGCCATATCAAAACTTGTCATGGCTGAACATTGACTAGAAATACAATCCCAGCAAAATCAAAATCAAAAGCATTTTTTAATTTTTTAATATCGTTTACTTCATTTACCCGTGTATTAAGGATAGAGAAAAAAAACTAAAATTTCACTAGATTATAACGTCAAACAAAACCCCTTTCACAGCTGCACCATTCCTCCACAGGCATTTAAAAAAAAATTGGGAGTAGTAATCTATAGTCAAGTATGAAACTTGTCATATAATACTGAATCATGAGTAATTATCTATGTAGAAAACTCATGTCTAACTCTTGATTATAGATTCCTTGACTATTTATGCCAAGCATCTGTTTTGAGTTTGCTCCATGTTCCATACACATGAGCCTTTGGAGTGTCTCCGGATGATTGCTTGCACCACTAAAATCAGTCCCCTTGAAGAAAAAAATAGCATAAAGAAATAACAGTGAGAAAAGTTCATTTAACAACCAAAAAGAAGTTGTTTACTGGACAGTAAGGATAGTCAATAGAACCTCTTATCGAGTTAATAGCCTAAAACGTAATGATTGGGCTCGTGTGTGCACATAACCCGCAACTAAGATCATTGTTTAGAGGTACAAGATTATAATAAAATCTGGGTGAGGCAACTAGTGGTAACAGCAAAGCAACAGGGTTTAAGCATACACAAGTGGATGCCAAACTAGATTATCTAGGTAATATTAAATTTATGCCAGTTTCCTTTTATTATTGTGGGAGTAAACAATGTGTAGTGATGGCTAGAAATAATTGTATTACTCAGTAAGTGCAACATGATGTGTTCCGAGATGAATTGAAAGTTGCGCTAATAGATGTGGTATTAGTTTTGTTTAGATGTTGTTTGGGGGTTGAATGTTCAATGCGTTTGCACGAAAAAATGGATAACAATATCCACATTAAACTGTGTTAACAAATTTGCAGGTAATTTTGATATAATTTGCGCTGTAAGTTCAACATGCAACTAAAATTAGAAAACTAGGATAAATTTCTAACTACAAAGTAAATCATTTAAGGCTAAAATACACTTTCAACCTTTTGGTTTGGTTATTCGTACACATAAAACCTTATTATATTTTTTTATACACCCCGACCCCTATTATCTGTCAAATGTTTAAATTAAACCTTCTCCGTCCAAATTGACGGAGCGTGTACTGCACTTCTGTTAAAAGAGAGTGGGTGTTACCGTAGGTAGCTTTTGTTCATAAACCCAAACAAAAAGGTTACAAGTGTATTTTAGCCTTTTTCTTTCCTGTTTCTTCATTCTCTTCTTAGATTTTCACCCGTCCCATTGACAACAATTATACTTTTTTCAACTGCAATCGCTCCAAGATTTCTCTCTCCTTCACTTCCTCACAAATCCCAATGCATTTCCAGACGCATTTCCGCAACTATTATCCCCTCCAAATCAAACATACCTCAACAACAACAGCTTTATCAGCCTTTTCGCCGGCCACCTTCTCCGATTCCGCCGCAATTTCGAGGTCTTGACGCTAATGGTCGCCTCGAAATTCTCACCAATCTCTTGGTTTATGGTTTGACTATGCCCCTTTAATTCCTTCACTTACACAAGAGGGATTTCTTGCTCCAACTATTGAAGAAATTACTGGAATTTCTGGGGTTGAACAAAATCGCCTTGTTGTAGCTGCCCAAGTTCGTGATTCTTTACTTCAGTCCAATATGGATCCAAAGACTTTAGCTTTTTATGATCTTGGTGGTGCCCAGTTGTATGAGATAAGATTATTGAGTGTTTCGCAACGCGAGGCAGCTGCTCAGTTAATTGCCGATGATAAATTTGATGTGAACAGTGCTCAGGAGCTTGCTAGAGCGATTAAGGATTTTCCTCGTAGACAGAAGGAGAAAGGGTGGGAGAGTTTTGATTATGTTAGTTCGAGGGATTGTCTTGCGTTTATGTATTATAGACGAGCGCTTGACCATCAGAGTGTGGAGCAAATGGATTTGGGATTGCTGAAGGCTTTGGAAATGGCAAGTTCGGAGAGGGCTAAGCGTAAAATCTTGGAAGCATCGGAGAAGAAAGATGCAGGGGTAGAAGAGAAAGTTGTGGAGGCAGTGAAAGTTCCTGTTGTTAGAATGAAATTTGGGGAGGTGTCAGAGGCAACCTCAGTGGCCGTTTTGCCTGTTTGTAGGTCAGAGGAAAGGGAAAAGGAGGTGGAGGCGGCACCATGGGAATGTGGTACAGCAGGCGAATTTGGAGTGGTGGTGCAGAGAAGCCATGGAGTACCAGAAAGATTTACAGGAATGAACAAAAGCTACCCACTTAGTTCCATTATGTGAGAATTTTGCCTCTTGTTGCTATGTTTGTCTGGGTTATTTATGAACAAAAGCTCCACTGCAACACCCACTCTCTTTTAACACAACTGTAGCACACGCTCCGTCAATTTGGACGGAGAAGGTTTAATTTAAACATTTGACAGATAATAGGGGTCGGGGTGTACAAAAAAATATAATAAGGTTTTATGTGTACGAATAACCAAACCAAAAGGTTCAAAGTGTATTTTAGCCGTAAAAAAATAACAAAGACAAAAGACAAGAGAGACCAAAATACATCAAAAAATCATGGTAACATGTAGATTTATTATTTTTTAAGATTCTTTTTCATTATTTTGTCACACTTTTATCTTTTGTGATTATATTATAATTTAATATGAAATTTACACATAATATAGTTTTAATAATTTTTCAGTTTTCATTTATTTACCTACTTTACAAAACATATATTACTTAAAGTTTTTCATGTTACATGAGTTGAAATATTTTAAAATTTTAAAGTAAAAATACAAAAATATAAATATTAAATTTATGGTAATTTTTAAAATATATCTGATCGAATGTAAAATCTGTAGAATAAAAAAATAACAAATAAAAATGATAATATTTGAATTTTATTTATGTGTTCTAGTTTTAGAAAGTAATTAGTTGGAAGTATTTGGTATTAGTTTAAAATATATTTATTTTATATATAATAAATTAGATAAAATTTAACAAATAAATACTATATTTAGATTGAATTCATTATGAATCTAAAAGTAAAATAAAATCTACTTAAATTATAAAAAGTAATCAGAACGTATTTAATATAAATATAGAAACCAATATAAAAGAAAATAAAAATAGATAGAATAGTCACTGCATAGTTTAGGTGCTTTGACTAAGTGGGTGTATTCGATTCAAATTATATAAGATTTTAATTGATTATAAAAAGTCTATAGATTACGGTGGAATTGAGTTTATATAGAGTTAGGAAGATTTAAGCCGAGTTTTTCATAGAATTGTAAAAAGTCTAATTAAATCTCTCACATTTCTGGTGGATTTCTGTTTGAATTTTTTATATATAAGAATCCTTCAAAATCCATGAGAATCAGTTATTGTTTAAAATCTTTCAAAATCTGTTAGTAATTGAATACCTCCAGATTTTAAAAGACTTTTTACAATCCGAATTGAATACCTCCAGATTTTTGAAGATTTTTTAAAATCATATTTGAATACCTCCAGATTTTGAAAGACTTTACAAAATCCTAATTGAATATCCATAGACATTTTAATCCAAAAAAATCCTACAGATTCTCAATTAAATACATCCCCCTACTTTGCTTCTAAATAAAAGTTTAAAATTTAATTTTTTATCAAAAAGAAAAGAAAAATTAAAAAATATATATATTTCTAATTATATGGTCAAAACAACTAAACTACGTGCTGAAATCAATAATGACTTACAAAAGAGATCAAATGTTGTATTTGATATAGCCGTAAGAAATTGATATAAAATAATATTAGAAAAAAATATAATAAGCTGGTAAGCCGGTTAGACAAGCGGGAGATGCATAACTTTGCACCTAACTCCCGTATAAAAATATCTTAAAAGGAAAGGTAAATCTTTAAAAATTATTTTATATATACAAGATCATTAAGAGGTCTAGTATTTATTAAATAAGGATTTGCCAACCAATATTCAATCATTAGAAATGATTTTAAGTATATAGTTTCTATATTTAATTATTTAAAAGTTTTAATTATTTCTGTTTTAGTAATGCAAGTGCATATAAAGTATATACAAAGTTATGCATCTCCTGTTTTCTTAAGATGGTAACAATTATTTGCGAAATAAATGTCTAAATGTCTAAAGATTGTAGAAGATTAGTTGAATATAATTTTTTTAATTTTTGTTTTATTTCAAAGATTATACGAGGAAAGTTTGTAAATAAAAGTTAAGAAAATAAAATAAGAATAAGTGATTGCAGATAGACAAATGAGATTTATCAATAATATTGGCTAAATATTATTGAAGATTTTTCTTTTCTCAAGACAATAACGAACTTCACCAAATTAGTCATACTTCAAAATTTTACACTCTCAGTTACAAAGAATTACTTTCTCAATCTCACTGAAGAATGTAAAAGATAACTTACAAATGAAAACTGAAAATAACACAAATGTTCCTACAATTCTAAAACTTGTTAAAGCAACAATGTTGACAAAGCTATCTACTTTGAAATCATGTAACTTTATACTGGCAGTGGAACACTTATCATGCTCCTAAATTTGCAGTCTGGATTTTGTTGTGGTCCATATCTGATTTAACTTTGTCTTTTATCTTCAGTCTTGAAACATAGCAGCTATAATGGTGCATTTTTATCCCAGTTAACTAGAAAATCAAATGTTATTTTTACCTTTTAAGCTTTTGGCAGAAAGTAGATATTAGAAGTATATGATAGTGCTTCAGTTTAGAAATCAAATTCTATCCATCGCAGTAAACCTCAACGATCCACTGATGATAGTTATCCATCGATCAATCATTACTGCTGACTAACTATCAACTACTTGTACAAAATGTAAGTGATCCATTGCCTATACAACTTTTATTATTATCACTAGATTGTTTTACTAAGTAATACTTATCCACTTCCAAACTCATTCATTCTATACAACAGTGGATAAGATACTGAGCTTTATTCTATTGACTATATGAAACTATACAAGTGTAAAACTATAGAAGCAATGTATAAACATATATCAGAGTTTAAGCACTATCATCAATTATTTTTCTAACAGTTATAAATCAAATGTGGATTATTAAATTAAGATATATAAGTTATAAATTATTATTCTAATAATATTTGATTATTTTATGAATTAACCAAATTAAGTATATCCTTAAGATTTAGGAGTATTAATATTGGTCGTGTTTATGTTTTCTTATTTCAACACTTATAAGATGAAATAAGTATCTCATGATGTACTTATTTCAGTTTATAAGTGCTGAAATAAGGAAACACAAACATGCTCATTACGTATTCTTTTCGCTAATTAAAGAACAGAGAATTTATTCTTGCAAAATCACAGTTTCATATATATTTATTATTAATAAATTTTAATTTTAATAATAAAAGAAAAGATATAATATTAATG
>JAUEJK010133267.1:0-11228 GCA_032274865.1 Eryngium alpinum | reverse complement strand
AAAGAATGTTGTTTCATGGACTTCTTTGATTGGAGGATTAGCACAGTTTGGCCACAATGAAGAAGCTTTATCTTTATTTAAACAGATGAGAGAGGTTCTTGTGTCGCCGGATAAGTTCACTTTGGCCACGATTATTGGAGTTTGTACTAATTTAAAGGATATTGCTCTTGGGGGACAACTCCACGGGTTCACAATAAAGGTTGGGGCTTATCTCTCTGTGCCTGTAGGAAATGCTCTTGTTACAATGTATGCAAAGTGTGGAGACGTGGGGAGTGCAAACCATGCATTTGACTTGATGCTGGTAAGAGATATCATATCTTGGACAGCAATAATCTCTGCACTATCTCAGATTGGAAATGTTGAAAAGGCCAGAGATTATTTCAACGAAATGCCAGAGCGGAATGTCATGACTTGGAATTCAATGTTATCCACATATACACAACATGGATATTTTGAAGACGGTTTCAAACTTTACAATATGATGCGTCAGCAAGGTGTCAATCCAGATTGGATCACTCTTGCAACTGCAATTAGTGCTTGTGCTTATTCAGTTGTACTTAACCTTGGCAACCAAATCATAGCTCAAGCAGAAAAGTCTGGTTTTGGTTTAGATCTTGCAGTCAAAAACAGTTCTCTAACTATGTACTCAAGATGCGGGCGAATTGGAGAAGCATGCAAAGTTTTTGATTCTATGATTCATAAGGATTTAATTACCTGGAATAGTATGATCGCTGGATATGCCCAGAGTGGTCAAGGCAGGGAAGTGATTGATACTTTTGAAAGTATGCTGAAAATAGGCTTTGTTCCGGATCATATTAGTTATGTGTCTGTTTTATCAGGTTGTAGTCATGCAGGACTTCTACGTGATGGAAAGCATTATTTTGATATGATGACCAAGGATCATGGTATTTCTCCAACTCTTGAGCATTTTGCATGCATGGTAGATCTCCTTGGTCGGGCAGGATTGCTGGAAGCGGCAAAGAATCTAATAAATGAAATGCCCTTGGAACCTAATGCTGGTATTTGGGGAGCTCTGCTTGGTGCTTGCCGTATTCATGGTGATACAGAATTAGCAGAAGTTGCAGTAAAACATTTGATGGAGTTGGATGCAGAGGACTCTGGTAACTATGTCCTTCTATCCAATATATATTCAGATGTTGGCAAACTAAAAGGTGTTTCAGATGTGAGAAAGCTTATGAGAGAAAAAGGAGTCCGCAAGAATCCAGGTTGCAGCTGGATTGAGGTTGAGAATAGGGTGCATGTATTTACTGTAGATGACACTACTCACCCAGAAATCAAGGATATTTATTTGAAGCTGGAGGAAATTTTAAAGAAGATAGAAGATACAGGTGAATACACTAATGAAGGTGGTCAACTTAGGCGAATGGGTTACCATAGTGAGAAAATTGCAGTCGCTTATGGGTTAATGACCTTGCCTCCTTGGATGCCTATCCATGTAATGAAGAATCTACGACTTTGTTGTGATTGTCACTTGGTGATGAGGTTGATCTCTCGTGTAACATCAAGGGAACTCATTGTTCGGGATGCGAACCGCTTCCACCATTTCAAGGATGGGGCTTGCTCTTGTAAAGACTACTGGTAAATCGTATTTTGTTATACAAGTTAATTTCACATTCATCTGATAGTCACGGGTCATTTTGGTTATTATCTTCAATATTACCCAATTGAGTAACCAGGGCTGTGAGATTGAGATGAAAGGTAGTGAAGGTCAAGCTAGGTCTTTATTTGGGATTTCACTTTCTGATAGACCCAAGTGGCACCAATTTCTCATCTGTTCTTCTGGGTTCTTCTTGGGTTACCGTGTTAATGGCGTTTGTGAGGTTCTATTCAATTCGACCTCTTATCTTATATATATATATATACTATATGTGTGTGTGTATTTTATAATTTCATTTGTGTATATGTATATATTTTTCTCTAAATGATTCTCCTGGAGGGTTTTGAAATAATTCATTTTTAACCTGATTTGGTCCGCTTATTTTGAAACTTTTTTCTGATTGGTTTACAGATAAGAATGATGATCGATGCGTTGCAAAGTAATGTTCTTTTTTCCCCTTTTTATTGTTGCAGGAAGCCAGGAATATGTATACAATAGACTACAGTTCAGGTGTATTAAAGTTTCTTTTTTCATTTGGAAAATAAATGTATCTGTACTTTTTATGATCTGTATTCTTATGTACATTTGTTTATTGGATTTCAGTTACAGGTGGTATTTTACATTTTACAAGGCTTTGTATACTTTCTATTGTATATACATGGATTTACCACGAAGCAAATTGTGAATCCTTGGAAAACATATGCGGAACACTCTGCTGTTCTGATGGGTTCTCATGGATTTACAATAGGGTTGTTGGCTTTTCTTAATTATCCAGCACAGATCATGTCCAAATCCAGAAAGGTAAACATAAAAATGATAAGAAACAAAAGCGAAAAAAATTGAAACTATGATGTTTGAGTCTTTTGGTGCTACTACAGGTGCTTCTTGTCATGGTAATAGGCGCTTTTATTTCTGGTTTGAGAAGAAAATACCCCGCCTCATGAATATCTCTCTGCTTTAGTTCTAGTCATCGGCTCGATTCTCTTTACATTAGCAGATGTCAATACGTCTACGAATTTCAGTGTTATTGGTGTTGTCTGTATCGGGTGCTTTAGTCATGGTTGCCGTCCTGGGGAATCTGCAGGAAGCTATTTTTATTCTGAATCCTGGAACCACACAGGTAATCTTTGTCAAATTTCTGCTGAAACAGTAGTTGGATTGTCGTCTCTAATTCCACCCATGATTCTACAGGAGAATCGTCCAGAGCATGGAAATCTTGTTCTCAGGTGAAATTTACTTATCACCTCAGCACTTCGTCCTATGTTTCTTATTGAGTTGCGTGCTTTTTTTGGCTTTTCTGGTTGTAAGAGTTATTCCAGAAAGAAAACTGTATCATGCCATGAATTAGAATCTTGATGGTGATAGTCATGTATAATGTTTCATCAGAGTTCCACTGACATAAACTTCCTTTGGTATATCCAGGATTTTATAGTTGACCATCGACTTTTTGAATATCTATCGATCACACCTCTGTGTCATGTTTTGTTGCTTTAAGTAAGGATTGGATATAATATATATCTTTTTTAATTTTATAAAATAATTGATGAAAGAAAGTTGAAGTTATTACCTAGCTAGCACCTACATTGATTCTCATGCTTCCCCCTTACTCTTCTTTGTTTTATTTTAGATTTGTTTTTTTCCCCTCTTGAGTTAGATGAGAATTTGGCTAGGCACTTGTTATGTTCTGTAGTTTCTCTGTTACAAATGGTTGACTTACAAAGACCGCAGCTTGTTCAAATAATAAGTCAAAAAAAGCTCTGTGAAGTGTAAATGCTGATGAAATAATTGTTAAAGTGTTAATTATAAGTTCCTTGTAGGTGGAGTTATAGTAACTGGAAAGCAATTTCAAATTGCAGCATTCTAAACTTTTTTGCTTGGCGGATGCAAAATTTGGACAAGTCATGGCTACATTCATTGGACAAGTCAAAATTTATCACTGAGAGCTATAATTGGGTCTGTCACCACTGCAATGGTAATTACATTCATTTCGTCTCAATGTATTGTTCAATCAAAACCCGCAATTGCATATCTCCCTAAATAGATGGAGCTAATACTTTTAGGTTGAAAATTTTGAAAGAAAATTAGAAAGATGCAATGGTGAGAGTGGATAATATGGCAAAATTACAAATTAGCTAATAGCTATGAGAACTTTGTGACAACATGTTTAACTACAAAAGAGTATGCTAATATTACTCTAGTCCCTAGTGGTCAGTTTCTTACCGACTAATAGATGAACAAAGGCAAGTCTTCTTAGTTTGGGAACCGTTGGGCTTGATTTAATATCTAAGGTCCCTATGATGCTAAACTTAGCTTAACTGTTTCGCCATTTCTTTGGCAAATCAAACAATTAATGCATCGGCGTGTTCCTTGTGATTGGCTTATACTCATTCAGAATATTACTATGCAGAGGATGATGTGGAGTGGCTGCTCAGCCATCAGTGAAAAAGGTGAAAATATTGGTGTTACTGTAGTACATGAATAGAATTGCAAGCTCTATGTGAAGGTAGTTTCGTAAACATAATTTGTATTCCATTGTTGTAGAATATGCAATTTTGTTTGTTAAATTCCAATTGTCATTGGTTCATTTTTTAGGGATGTTATGTTCATTTAGTGAAGGGATAACGATTCATGAGAATCAAGCTTAATCTCCAAATAGGCAAATACTAATTTTGATGTGTTTGTTGAGTTTATCCCACCTTTATTATTGCTTCTTTTGAATAGCTGAAACTAGGTTTCGGAGGTGGTATTATGAATAGTGTCTTCAGTTTTCTTAATAAACGGACTTAAATAATTCACAACAGCTGTATAAGCAAATTATTCTTAGTTGACAGATAAACTTTTGTCTGTCCAATTTTGTTTCCATGCAATTTCACTTGTTTGAATTGGTGCTAAAGTTGCATTCATTTGGTTCTTTAATTCATGTGCATGTTTAGTCAAGTGATCCAACTGATAAAGATGCATGGAAGGATAAAGGCACTGGCCAGTTATCTATAAATTGCAAGTGTTAGTAAGGTAACAAAAGAATCCAAACCAACAGTTGTTTGAAATGATGCAAATAAAATTTACATAAAATTGTATATTTGAAAACTTTTAACATAAAAGAATTAGATTATTATTTTGTTTATATACTTTAGTACGTTGATACCGTGCATTTCGTACAATCCGAAGCATGTCCAGTTTTTACATACCAACAATTACTGAAGCATGGCATCTTCCCACCATCTTTACTCAAAACATTGAAACTCAGCCTTGAAAACTTTCCTTAATTCAAGTATGCCTGCATATCTACCCTGCTTCTACATGCTGAGAAACCCATCATTTGCTTTTAGACTTCGTCTTACCTCCATGACGTTCTTGCAGTAGTTCGTTGTTCTTTCATCAAGGTTGAATTTGAAATGTCTTTCTCCATTTTCTGAAATTGACCTATTACAGGTTGGCAATATATTGCTTAATGCGTTGCTATACACAGTCATGAAGACAAATAGGCAGCAGAATCCAATAGTAGCAATTTTCCATACGTGGTAAGGCTTTAGTACTAGCCACTTTGGTTACTTTTATCCATTTGGCTAATTGGCATAAATATAATTAAAATGGCAACTTGAGCCCGCTAAGAGCATATGCAGCGGTTGGCTTGAAGAATTAATTAAGCAAACAATCTGATGAGTTAATGTAGTAAAGTTATGCAGCGGTTATATGTTAGTCCATCAGTCAAACACACAAGCATCAATTAAGCGACAGCTCTGGCAATTTTTGATGGAGGGAGCGATGGAGTTAACCAGTAGGCCCCACACAAATATTATGTGTTCACACTACTTTTCTATTATTTTATGTTTAGACTTATGTATATATTTAACTGTAAAATAACAAAAGCTAATATATTAATGAATCAACGGAGTTGAACCGCTGCATACAAAATGATTAAAACTACTACTTTAATATAAACAGTAATGGGTGTTATCAAACAAATTCATAAATTACTGAATTGATGGAGTATACTGCTGCATATGCTCTAAGTGTTTCCTCATTAAGTAAATATGAAAAATTAGGAAATAGAAAGTAAAGTGGCCATATGTAAACTTGGATATCATGAGCTTAGTGTCACACTGTGGGACATATAAATAAAAAGACTATTATCGTTTGGATAACTGTTGGTTACTTAGATATTCGTTCTATAAATGTTGCATCCTTGATGATTAAGTATAATTTAGTGATACTAGAATTCTATTTGGAGGATTACTTTAAAACAAAAAACACAAATATTGAAGAACACTTTTAGAGGAAATAAACCTTGTAATTATTCTGAATGAAAAATAATAACTAATAGCAATACATTTTATAGACTCTAATCTAACTGAACTTCCTATAAAAACTCCAACTACAACCACTTTCCAATAAAGACTAGACCACGACTCTAGCATAATAGCTTATGCTTATTATTGACTCCTTAAAATTAGGAAAACAATATGCATTAAACTAAGACCACAACTCAGGAAATAACAAACATTGACTCAGTAAAATTTAAAAGGTATGCACTAATTTTTAACACTCCCCCTTAGTGCATACGTGGGATCACTCCAAGCGCACGTCTGAGTTCTTCAAATTTAGACTTCCTAAGAGCCTTTGTAAAAATATCCGCCACCTGTTCACTTGAACGAACACTTCTTAAACTTATTTATTGATTTAGGACTTTTTCCCGAACAAAATGATGATAAACTTCAATGTGTTTTGTTCACCCATGAAATAATGGATTTGATGCAAGCTTGATTGCACTTTCATTGTCACATTAAATAGGGACTGCATAATCAACATTAGAAAATATATCACCCATCAACCTCCTCAACCAAATGCATTCTTGGGTGGCCAAAGTTGCTACACAATACTCTGTTCTGTGCTAGACAAAGAAACAACTGATTGTTTCTTGCTGCACCAAGAAACCATAGCAGATCCAATACTGAAACAAAAACCAGAAGTTGAACGTCGATCATTCACATCCCCTGCCCAATCCGCGTCTGTAAAGCCATTCAAGAGGAATTTTGTGCCTTTCTTATACAAAAGACCATGATTCAGAGATCCTTTTATATATCGCAAGACTCGTTTGGCAGCATCCAAATGAGGGACCCTAGGATCTTGCATAAACTGCGATATAATTCCAACAGAGTATGCAATATCCGGCCTTGTGGTAGTTAAATAAATCAAACTACCTACAAGTTGTCGATATTTTGTAGATGTCGATATTTTGTAGAATCTTTAAGTGGTTTTCCTTCACTTTTCCTCAATTTCAAACCTGGCTCCATAGGGGTTGCCATTGGTTTTGACTCCCCCATACCAAAGAACCCTGTAGCATAACCTTTTTGAGATATAAAATACCCTTCTTCAGATTTCTGGACTTGTATACCAAGAAAGGAGCCAACTTCACCTAGATTTTTCATTTCCAATCGAACTGAAAAATCATGTCTTAAATGTGAAATTGCAACTTCATTATCTCATGTTATTATCATGTCATCTACGTATAGTAGAACCAACACATGCATATTTGAATCTCGTTTGATAAAAAGGCTACTGTCTGAATTTTGCAATGTGAAACCGCAGAATATAAAATATTGAGTGATTTACCATACCAAGCTCGTGGCACCTGCTTTAAGCCGTATAGTGCCTTTTTCAACCGACAGACATAGTGTGGATGTTCTTTGGAGATGAATCCTTGAGGCTGCTCCATGAAAACTTCTCGATCTAACTCTCCATATAGAAATGTGTTCTTTACATCAAGCTGCCACATCTTCCAATTTTTAAACGCAACAATTGAAAATATTGATCTTACCGTAACCATTTTAGCTACTGGACTAAAGGTTTCTTCGTAGTCCAATCTATAACTTTGAGAAAATCCCCAAGCAACCAGACGAGCCTTAAACCGATCAATTGTTCCATCTGCCTTTTTCTTCAGTTTGTTAATCCATTTACGTGTTACTGGTTCACAATATTCAGGCCTCGGGACAAGTTCCCATGTCTCATTCTTCTTTAGTGCTTCAATTTCATCTTGCATAGCTACCTCCCATTGTGGATTACCTGAAGCTTCCTCAAAACATGATGGTTCTTGTTTATCTAGTTCTCCTGTAAAGAAGCAAGAGGTTATTGTATATGGATTCAATTCTACTTCATAATCCTGAAGATGACCAGGCATACGTCTTTCTCTTGTAGACCTTCTCAATTCCGAAATTGCATTACTTTCACCTTCGGGAGCAGCTCCACCTCTTTGTTCAGAATTAACACCATTAACATCTTTAGAAAATGATTATGAACTTTCTTGATAATCATCAAGAAGCACATCTTTAGCAGTAAACTTCTGGTTGAAATTGTATGAGGAAATCTCATCAAACACCACATCTCTAGAAGGAACAACCTTCTTCGTATTTGGGTCCATACATCTCCAAACCTTTCGCTGCATATCATAACCAACAAACAAGCATTTATTCGCCTTTGGATCGAGTTTAGTTCTATTTGTCTTAGGAACATGAACATAACAAATAGAACCAAATATTCTTAAATGACTAACATTTGGCCTCACACCGTATAAAATTTCAAGAGGGGATTTCATAGTACCTAGCCATGGGGGTAGCCGATTAATAACATATGATGCACATAGCCTCTGCCCACAACTCCCGAGGAAGGCTCTTATCATGCAACCACGATAAACTTATTGTGCAAAGATGTGCCAATTTTCTTTCAGCTAATCCGTTTTGCTGTGGTGTCTTGGGACATGTCATTTGTCTCTATATACCGTTGTTTTGGCAATACATAGAAAATTCATTTGACGTGAATTCTCCTCCGTTATCACTTCTTAAACACTTTATCTTCATCCCAAATTCTTTCTCTATGCAGTTCTTGAATTCAATGAACTTTGACAATGCTTCATTCTTTTCTTTCAAAAAATACACCCAGCTGTACCTCAAACAATCGTCCACTAGCAACATTAAATAATAGCAACATTAAATAATGGGAACCCCCGTAGCTTCGTGTTCTTGTTGGACCCATCAAATTTGTATGAACCAGTTCGAATAGTTTTGTTCTGCGAGATGAAGAGCTTTTGAACGGCAACCGATATGATTTGCCAAACTGACAGCCTTGACAAATCACATTCTCACGAACTGATTTTAGATGTGGCATGCCATCCAACAGCCTTTGGGGAGAAAGTTTTTCCAGCAGTTGATAGCCTACGTGCCCTAGTCGAGCATGCCAAATTGATGCACCGTCAGCTTGACTCGTTTTCTTCACATAAGCTTCACCTGCTGACATAATAAACAAGGAATTTTTCTTCTCCCCTTGAACAACAACATCAACCTCTATGTTCTTCACATTTTCAAGCACTTTTACATCATTTGGCCCAAAAAGAACATATTTTCCAGAGTCAGTTATTTGAGAAACTAAAATTAAGTTTTTCCTCAAACCTGGAACATGATATACGTCATTGAGCATAACACTATTCCTCGTCGAAGCACTTGCACCAATCTTCACACTGCCTTCATTTGTCACCAGATGAACCGAATTGTTAGCAGTAACAATGGCTTGATCGCCGTTATGTTGTCGTTGCTCTGAAAATAGTGAATTATTTCCGGTTACATGATGAGAGCAACCTGAGTCAATAATCCAGTCCTCATTGTAGTTTATGTAATTGACAAAATCTTGAACCTGTTTCGATGCCTGACCACTTCCTCGCTTCCTTTGATCATAGTAGTCGTAAAACATTGTTCCCAATCTAGTTTATTATGTCTTTCCTCGCATACAACATTTGCTTTTGAGAGCTTCACTCGACAATTCTTTTTAATGTGACCCAGCTTTCCACACCGATAGCATTTTATAGATCTGTTTTGTTGAGACTGTCCTTCAGTTGTCTTTCCATAAGAATTTCCCCCATTAAGCTTCTTAGCACCGGAATAGGAAGACCTTTTATTTTTAGACTCCACAAATGTTGACACATCTCACTCCTTAGACTTCCCGCTTGAGAAATGAACATCACTGGTTTCCGGAACAAGCTTACTTGCTTTTTGCTTTGTTAGTGCCTCCTTGTTAGAGAGTATATTCTCTAATTCCTCAATGGATAACTGTACTGTCCAGCCCTCAATTGAAGTAACATATGGAGCATACTCATCCTTCAATCCACGAATGAGATCTCGCCTTAAACGAGCTGCACTAACCTTTTCATCTGGGTCTTACTCAGAGATTTCGTAACATATATTCTTGACTTGTAAAAAATATTCTGAAATTGACTTACTACATTGAGTGAGCATAGCCAACTTATTTTCTAGAAACTGCAGCCTTGCATTGTTCTTCCTGGTGAATAGTTTTTCCAAAGTATCCCATACTTCTTTAGGAGAGCTAACATCACGAACGTGATCAATGAAATCTTTGCTTATTGATGTCCTTAATGCAAACAATGCCTTGACGCATTTAATCTTCCATTTCCGACGTGATTCAGTATTCACCGGAGTGTCTGCTGGTTCAGTTTCGCTACCAAAAACAATCTCCCAATCTCCCACAGGTCTTGACCTTGAAGGTATGCCTCCAAGCACATTTTCCAGTACTTGTACTTTGTCCCTACAAGCTTCTCCACACCAGTGGAACCATTTCCACTATGCATAGCTTACATAATGTGAACTACCTATGTCACAATTTTCTCTCCAACAAGAAACAACTTGATAGACAAGAGAAATAAAGAAAAATGCCAAAAGGATTACCTTTGGCTCTGATACCATAAAACAAAAAACACAAATATGGAAGAACACTTTTAGAGGAAATAAACCTTGTAATTATTCTGAATGAAAAATAAGAACTAATTGCTGTACATTTTATAGACTCTTATCTAACCGAACTTCCTATAAAAACTCCAACTACAACCACTTTCCAAAAAAAGACTAGACCACGACTCTAGCATAATAGCTTATGCTTATTATTGACTCCTTAAAATTAGGAAAACAATATGCATTAAACTAAGACCACAACTCACGAAATAACAAACATTGACTCAGTAAAATTTAAAAGATATGCACTAATTTTTAATATTCTTTTGATTAGTGAAAGCCTTGAAACAATAATCTTTTTAGTTAATGGAACTTCAGTCTAGCTCCACAAATAAAAATGTTTCATTTTGTAGGACATACACATATGGTTATAGTTGAATGAAATCTTAAGATGTAGAAACTGTTCATTTTCATGTCCATTAAAATGGGTATGATCACGATCCTTATGTTGCCACTAAGTTCATTAGTATGTACTTTGATACGGGTGCATTTTAATATGCCATTGATTTGTTTGATAAAATTTGTAATAGAACTGTATACATGTGGAATGCTCTGTTTCGGGGGTTGACATGGGTTGGATGGTGATAATGTGTTATAGCATTATAGGATGAATGAGGTTGATGGGTTTTCAGATAACTGCACTTGTGTGCATAAAGTTTGTTTTTGGAGGAGTCGGTCTGTTGGAATTTTTGGGTTTAGAGAGAAATTTATGGTGACATGTTAAGACATGTTTATAAGGATTGTAAACTTAGGGTTTTGAGAAACTTCTCATATTAACATTGAAAAGAAATATACGAGTGTTTTACATTATATACATG
>JAUEJK010133159.1:0-11229 GCA_032274865.1 Eryngium alpinum | reverse complement strand
TATAAATCAATTATTATATTATTAAATACAAACATACTATATACAATAATTTGATTCATATATAGGTTAGTATTTCAGCTGAGCTTCGTTTTATTTATTTTATAACACTTATTCAATGTACGAATTCTCTTTCTTCTCAAATTATATTTCTTCATATTCATACATTTTATTCCCATCTAAATTCTTAAAATTATGTCATTTGTACTCTAGTGTATTCTTATATATGCATTTTCTGAATTTATTCAAGTTTCTTATTTTGGAATTATTGTTGCTTCAGTCATTAATTTGATTCGTTTCGTATTTGTACGTATAATTTAATTTATTCGTTCGAGTTGAGTTTGACAATAATTTTATAACCTATATGTTGGAGTCTTAAACCGATTTGTGGGAGTAAATCACAAACGAGTTCATTGGTTTTGTACGGGTTTTAATGAACTCGACACTAACTCATATCAGTGCAGCGAGCATACGAGCGCGTCTCTCGAGTATGGGACGTGAGAAGGTCTGACCGTATTTGTTTTGAGGAGTGCTTTGTGCATCCTATTATTTCTTCTCGTGGATAGCTGGAGAATGAACATTTGAATAGTCTTCGTCTAGTTGTGTACTACTTGACACTAGTTATATAAGAGGACCTTATTTGTACCGACCCTTATTGCATTCAACCTTATATTTGATTCGTTTTGCTTAGTATACTTGATTCGATATGCTTAACGGTTTACAACTCCTCATAGTTGTAATCATATTTATAATTGTTAAATATTCATATTTGTTCCGCCCGTTAATTGTGTTCCATTTCTTGGCTTTTGCGTTGGTAAGGCACGAAACTTTATTCTTTTGCACTTTTTATTATATTCGTACTGGCCTTTTGGCTCAGTCGTATTTATTTTCTTCCGCAGGTAACCAGAGGTGAAAAATTACATATAAATGGCAATAAGTACCTATTTACTTGTTACCACTTATAAGTACATATTTCTAATTTTTAAATTATTTTTAAGTTACAAATTTAAATCAACTAACTTATTTTAAATTATAAATCATCTATTTTAGGCCTGTTTGAGTTTTCATACAAGTTACTCATATGGAACCCCTAACTTATAAGTTAATTATTACGTGTTTGTTAAAAAAGTTATTTCAACTTATAAGTAGCTTTTAAGTTGAATTTCATAAAAAGTACATATTCCTAATTTTTAACTTTTAAATTACATGTGACTTAAAATTTTAAATCAACTTATAAAAGTTAACATATAAATAACTTAATAAGCTAAACATCCTCAGAAGATAAGTCAAACATCCCCTAAATATTACGAAAAAGTGGTTGGTTTTAAAATTGAGTTGAACTGAGTAAACCGTTACTTTAGCACTAATTCTAATAAAGAAAGATCGAAAAAACACATATTACACATTCTTACTCAACCGCACTGAGGCTAGCGGATTTATCGACTCTGCCGATTGTCAAAAATGATTATATAGGAAAAAATCATATGTTTCTGTATCTATTTTGTATACCCATTACCGCGTTATTTGATTTCTAATCTCCTATCTATTCACTGATTTGATTCTCCTTTTATAAAACCCCGCGTTATTTGATTTCTAATCTCCTATCTATTCACTGATTTGATTCTCCTTTTATAAAACCCTAAGGCTGTGTTGGTTAGTTTGAATGGAATGAGGATTGAATAGAATAAAAATTATATGTGAAAAATGAGAGTAAAAGGGAAGGTTAAAAGGGAGATGTTGGAAAATATGAAGGAGTTGCAAATTTTTTATGAGATGAACTTGTGATGAAAATGATGAAATGAAGGAATGCTCATTCATTTTAAAACATGAAGGAATGAGTAATAGTTTAAACACATGAGAAAAGAATGGATGAAGGAATGAACATTTATACATACATGTGAAAAAACTAGTTTAATTTTCATTCCATTTCTCCCTCATTCCTTTCCACCGAACCAAACACAGCGTAATGTTTTCGGGTCGACAAGATGGAGGAATTTATTAAATGAATCAATCATCATCAATCTTTTTTAAGGGTTTTGTTGATTAAAATCGATGGATCAGGGAATGGACCTTGCACTTCTTGATGTCATCGTCCAACGACTTTTGGATTTCCGGCAAGCAAGGACTCCCCGGCAGGTTCAGTTGTCGGAGGCCGAGATCCGGCAGCTTTGTTGTGCTTCTAAAGAAATCTTTTTTCAGCATCCTAACTTGATGGAGCTTGAAGCCCTATTAAGATCTGTGGTATATATTTTGCTTTTTGCTTTTAGGTATATGGGGATATGTGATGGGTATTTCTTTACTATTTGAATTAGAAATTAAATACTTGACAAGGTTTGTGTTTACACAAGGACGATATAAAATATAAATCCTAAGGTGATTCGAATTAGAATTATTTGTTTTACCTATAAATAAGTGTTATTTGTAGGGTTTTATTAAGAGAGAAAATTCAGAATTATTTTGAGAGATTTTAGGAGAGAGCAATCATCTTTAAGCAGGTTTTAAAGCAAATCCTGCAGCTTTTCCTCAACGCAGTGCAACAGTCTTAGATTTTCAATTTCTGGAGTTTGAACGGTCGGATCGTTCTAATTTTTTGGACAGTAGCTTCACAACGTACGCGTCTTTATTTTGAACGGTGGAAATCGTATTTGGTGGTCCACAAGTGTGCGTTTTGGGGGCGAAACATGCTGACTGTTTTAGGTGATATTCTCTAATTTTGTGTTTGTTTGTTGCCATACTTCTTGACGTTAATTCCATGAGTGTGAGGAAGTATTCTGAATTTGTGTACCTCTAGTTTTATCTAGGGAAGACTGGTGTATCATATTTTGTGATAGTGGAATCGTTTGACTGGACTAGATATATTTTGGTGTATCATATTTTGGGGCTGTTTTTGTGATACTTTGGGTTTAGTTGTATGATATATTTTCTAACTCATAAGAAAAGTCTCTATTAAAAGTCTGGACATGGTGTTATTTCTGGGTACCGCCTAATCAAATTATCGAAAAGAGCTGTCTAGGATAGGGTGGTTGCAGCAGACTCAATTGATCTAAAATACAATGGGCTACCTGTTGCTGACGCGAATTTATGTATGCGAGAGCTGCATTTGAAGTGAGAAATTTAGTGGCCTGGCTTGATTTAATACCTGGTCAAGGTATTTGTCCTACTACTTAAGTTATACGAGGATAGCAGATCATAGATAAATGTATAAAATGGAAAATCTAGTTACATTGGGTTATATAAAGGGCTTTATATCCATATGTCCTCTACTATTAGATGAAATGCTGAACACCTTTTGTAATATCCAAAAAAAAGTATATGTTAGAAAATGGTGTCTGAGACGTGATTTATTGCTGTAGTCAAACAAACCAGTTATTGTATCAGCCAAAGACACAAGGTCTGCAATTAGATAGTTGACAGAAAAGAATTAAGGATAAAAAGTTAAAGACCTGAGGATGAGACCAGATACACTCCGGGTGACTAGAAGAGAAAGAAATTGGATGAGAGATGATCAAGACAAAGGTGTTCTACCAATACGGATTGATTGCAATCATAGCTAGTCTAGATATCTAGTTCGTACTTAAATTTTACTAATGCAACCCCAACTTTGATGTAAACAACTAAAGGAAGCTTATTTTCTTCTTTCATTACCATATCCATTGATTCGAAGATGTTTTTCTTATGACATTATATTCTTATCTGAATTGCTTGCAATTAATTACATTTAGATCAGATCTCTTTTACATTATTTACCGTTATCCGTTGGTTTATACATAGTTTTTTATATCTCTATAGAAAATAGAAAGTATAAGTTTAAACATGGAGAAGTTGTGTGGTAGATCTTGGGTAAGAAATGTGTTTACATAGAAATGTGTTCAGCAAAAGTAACAACTTGGGGTGAACTATGATCTTTTATTGCTGTTGGTTTACGCTATGGATTTACCTTGAGTGTTTTCTATTGTGATAGATGAGTGTACTAAAGGTATCCAAGACAAGGTATTTTAGATGATGTTATGGTCCAAATAGATGAGATAAGAGCGTAGTCAATGGAAAATTGGAGTTGTGGGGACAAAACTAATGTAATAGTATTCGACTAAGCCGATCTAAGCAAAATATGTGAAATGCAGATTCACCAAGGGAAAAGTTCAGTGGTAGTGGCACTAGATGAAAAAGAAATACCAAAGAGTGATCAATTTAGAATTTTAGATACGTAAGATCTATTTTGCAAAAATATAAAATGATAGGTAATGATGTCAATCAAACGAGGCCTATGGCCACGCCAACTATCAAATACGAGATTGGGACCCTTCTCAAATATTTGATGTTGAATATAAGTTTTTTGGTTGAAACGAGAAGTGCAGCTAAGTGTTTTCTGCAATCAATACATGCCTTAAAGGTCGAAAGCAGAGTTGTATAGTACATGTATTGGACCAGTACTACTACATAAGACCGAAATGTTTGGCAGTTAAGAGGCATTGTATTGACAAAATGAATGTAGTATAGATGCAAATGCTTCGCTGAATTTGTGAACACACGAGAAGATATATAATTAAATTAAATCCATAAGGACTGAAGTAGGAGAAACTCTATAGAAGAAAAGGTGCATAATATTTTTTGGGATGCTTTAGCCTGCATAGACTTGTAAGTTCACTGGTTCGACCAGTAGAAACTTTACATCTAGAAATGTTTAGGGAAACAAATGGATAACCAATAAAGGATATGTCCTAAAGTTATACATAATGATTCTAGAAGATAAGGGACCAAATGCACATATATGTGATCATGTTGTACTTAAGGTTATTACTGTGTCACCATATATTGTGGCAATCGTAAAATGCCAGAACGCCTAAGCACGCCATGACGTCTGTAATGCGCCCATGCCGATTACAGTCAAAATATTATAATTATAGATTTTATAATCTATCAACATGTGACTTTCTTATATTGTTATTACTCGATCTGTTTTAAAACATGGAAAGAAATAAGTATATTAAGTAATACACCAGGTCATTACATCAAAATAGTTAGAGTCAGTCATCTAATAAATTTAATTGGATATATAATTTTATAAACATGTTTATACGTTTTAAAGTATTAAAGCATTAGAATTATAAATGTATTTATATAAATACGATATAATTAATCTAATAATAATAAATATATTACTTATTACACTTAGTTTATGAGTACAATTTTATAATTTAATACTAAACCTACTCAACTAATTACCAAAATCACCCTTTCTTCATTACCCATAATGATATTACTAAAATCACCATTTGTGCATAAAGTATCAAACATACCTAGATCCTTACATATGTGCATGCAAGCAGCAGAATTATTACCCTCTCTGATTTATTCTTTACTGAACCGGAAACGGTATCCCTATCAGCCATCATAAAGTCTCCATCTTCGATCACATGTGAGGAGTCTTCTTCATCAACCTTGTTCTTTTCCTTCAGCTGCTTCAAACTCTTAAAGTCATCTTTGAAGCTTGTACAAGACCTTTGCATGTGACCCGTTTCTCCACAGTAGAAGCACTTAACAGTGCTCATATCCTTCTTACTTGGCCGAGATTTGGATCTACTTCACGGATCACCACGGTTTTGACTCCTCCCTCTTTCAGAACCTTCCACAGCTAGTAGTTTCTCACCACTTTGAAAAACAACATTCTTTGTTTTCCTGTCATTATCTTTAAGCACTTTTAACATATCATCAAGTGTTAAAGATGTCCTTCCAGCCAACACCGTCTGTTTAAAATATTTGAAGGATTGTGGCAATGATGACAACATCAACAATGTTGTTTCCTCATCTTTTATTCGCTAATCAACATTATCCAATTGACATACTAACAGATTAAAATTATTAATGTGATCTAAAAGAATACCATCATTATCCAGTTTTAAAGAGTAAAACTCCATCTTCGAATTAAGTCAGTTGGTCAACAACTTCGCGTATAGGTGCCTGACAACTTGTCCAATGATTCTTTAGCTGTTTTATCATTCAATACACTATACCTAAACTCGGGTGCAAGTGAAAGCCTGATTGTACTCGCCACTCTCTTTTGGATGATCTTCTAATTCGCTTCCTCCATCTTATCCGACTTCTTCTCTTCCAAGGCATCATTAAGACCTTATTGAATCAACACATCTTTGATGGTTAGCTGCCACAATGTAAAATTCATCTTCACGTTAAACTTTGGTGCATTAACCTTCAGCAATATGAGATCCTCTATGAAAGTCGAAAATACAACACAAGACCAACGTTCACCAAATAGCAACAGCATGCTTCGGACACCTAAAACCAGATCCTCCCAACTCAAAATTTGATGTCCACCATTCAGATTTTAGACCTATATGTTACGAAGCTGCTGACCAAAAATTAAATCGATCCTACCAGGGATGGTCCTCCGATCGTCAATTCTCTCACAGCTGCGCATGGCTGATTATACCTGCGGAATTTCAACAATTAAATTTGTGATTGCCTCCTCCGTTGACAACGACCTCTCTTAAAACCCTAACTCTGATACCAGTTTGTTAGGATCGCTTAAATAAATAATCATTGCCAATAAAACTTAAACACTGATACGAAAATTATCAACATTAAGATATACGTGGAAAAACCTCAAGGAATGGTAAAAAGCCAAAAAAACACTATAATGAATGTATTATAAGAATGAAGTTGCTCCTCTCACTCAACACTCAAGAATACAATCACCCCCTTGATGCAAAACTCTCTCTTATGTATCTTCTCTCTAAACATACGACTCTCTAATTTTGCATACCCTTAACCCACAAAATATCTCTATATATAGGCTCACAAAATTAATTTATTTCTAATGTACTTCATATTCTTATTTATGACAACTATCTCTTTCTTATTCTAAATAGGAATTCTACTACAAAATATATTCCTACTAAAAAGATAAACCTCAATTATTATAAATAAGACTTCTATTCAGAATAGAATTTTAACCCACATAGGAATTCAAGGCGGAATCCCAATAGAACTATGACGGACTTTCTGTAAGTCACATGGCTTCTTAGTCTCTTATCTGAATTGTAACTCAAATCGGCTTCAACCTTATTATATAACTTCCAACCCTATATTTCATGAAAAAATCAAACACATTGAGATTGGCTGTCATTTGATAAAGAATTTTTTTTGAAAAGATGTTATTACTACCGCTTATATACCATCACAGGTATGGAAAGTTAAAACCGAATAGAACCGAATAGAACCGAACCGAATTTTATTTCGGTTACTGAATACCGAATTTTCAAAAAATTTAAAATTGAAAATCGAACCGAAATTATTTTGGTTTTGCACCGAACTGAATTAATTATAAAGGTTAAAATCGAAAATCAATTTAAAAAACCAAAATTTTAATATACTTAATAAAATTAATAATTATATATATAATTATGATTTTTTATTAATTTATATATTATTTTATTTTAAATCTGAAGTATAGAAAGTTAAAAAGATAAAAGTTAATGTATTAAAAAATTATAGTACAATATAATACAAATAATGTTGTATTCCAGCCTCCACCTTTTCTAGAAGCCTACCAGCCTCTACTCTAGAAGCCTCCATAGCCACAATTGTTAAAGCCCCTTTTGTTGACAAAAGGAGGAGGCCACCGAAAGTGGCAAATTTTCTTCATGTTCATATGAACAAAAGCAGCTGATCATATGAACACACTAAATGCATATACAACTATGGTGGAAAATCAGTCCATGTATTTATCTATAAATAGAGGCTCAAACCTCAGTTGTAAGAACCACCACAAAAACATACACAAACAAATTAAAGAGAGAAGGTTGGTTTTTTATAGTAGTCGAGTGAGAGTTTTCTCCTCCTATTGTAATTCTATTTGATCATTAATAGAAGAGTTTTCCAATCTCCAACAACTGGTATCAGAGCCATGTTCATCGGAGAGAAGAAGGAGCTGAAAATTTTGAGTTTTTCCACGGTGGTCGAAACTCAATTTTGAGGGTACCATTTGCTTCGTCTCGTCGAGAAAAGTCCAGAGGTGTTTTCAAAATTCCAAACGTGCGTCCGACGAAGCCATACAAGCTCGCAGAAGTTTTCTGTCTCAACGGAGATGATGATGAACAGTGATTTTCAAAAATTGCAATTTAGTCACTGATTTTTTTCAGAAATTACAGTTTGGTCCATAATTTTCCAGAAAGTGTTTTTCGACTCTAAGAAGGTGTATCCTACCATTTTTCACCCTTCCGGATCGAACTGCGACCTCAGTTCTGCCTTATTTAGTCCGAAATATATTTTTTGGAAGTATTTTTTTTTAAATAGCATCTGTGGAGTCTTCAAGTTTGGATATCATGATCCGGCTTACACCCATAAATTATAATATGTGGAAGCCAAGGATGGAAGATTTAATAAATCTTAAAGATTTGGCAGAGCCTTTAGAAAACAAAGGTGTTAAACCGAATACAAAGACGGATGATGTGTGGACGAGAATGAATAAGAAAACAATGGCGCAAATTCGACAATGGAATGACCACAGTATTTTTCATCATGTTTCACAAGAATCAAATGCGTACAAACTCTGGGAGAAGCTCGGGAGTATGTATCAAGCCAAAACAGACCGCAACAAGACCTTATTGATGAGACGTCATGTGAACCATAAGTTACGGAGTGGTACATCTATAACTGAACACACAAGTCAATTCCAGGATCTCGTAAATCAATTTGGTCCAGCTGAATGGGTTCTCAAAGATGAGGAGCAGGCCATATTACTGCTAAGTTCTCTACCTGACAACTGGGAGACGCTTGTTATCACCCTCATCAATTCTGCCCCCAGCGGCAAAGTGACAATGGAGATGGTCACAGACGCTTTATTGAATGAGAAAGCAAGGAGGAAAGAAGCCGCAACAGACCAGTCATATGCCCTTGTATCTAAAAGCATAGGATGTGGCGGAGGCAGAACAGATGGTAGAGGTCGAGGTCGAGGCAGAGACCGGCGTGACCAAAGTTGAGGAAGATCCCAAGTTTGAGGGAGATCACAAGAGCGGGGGAAATCTGCTGATAACAATACTTGGTTCGATGGATATTGTAATCATTGTGGTAATTTCGGGCAGAAAGGAGGGATTGCCGAAAGCTTTTACGAGAACAGTCTCACAAAAATCAAAATACGAGTAAGGAAGATTGAGACACGATGGTTACTATATCATCAGAAATAGCTTTTGTTTCATGTGATGAGGAAGCGTGCCTGCATGTAGGTACTAATGATATCGAGTGGGTGATTGATACCGCTACATCATTCCACGCAACTCCACACAAAGATTCATTCACTACTTATAAATCCGGAGATCATCGCGCTGTCTAGATAGGCAATACGAGTTTCTCAAACATAATTAGCATTGGTGATGTGCATACAAAAACAAGTGTGGGATATACACTTGTGCTAAAAGATGATCGACACGTTCCAGACTTGAGATTAAATTTTATCTCAGGAGTAGCTCTCGATTGTCAGGGCTATGAAAATCATTTCAAAATGGCACTTGGAAGTTGTTAAAGGGAATGATGGTTTTTGCAAGGGGTCATATTTGTGTTACACTTTACAAAACCCATGTAAAATTTTATCATCCTAGTATAAATGTTGTTGAAGAAGAGACATCGCCAAAGTTGTGGCGCCGGAGATTGGGCCACGTGAGTATGAAGGGATTAACGACTCTTGCAAAGAAGGATGTCATCTCGATTGACAAAGATGTTTCCTTGGATCCATGCGAGCACTTCCTGTTTGGGAAACAACACCGAGTTTCCTTCAGCTCCACCAGAAAGAAATGCTCCGAGTTGCTGAGCCTTGTCCACTCTGATGTGTGTGGACCCATTGAAGAAGATTCGCTTGGTGGAAGTAGATACTTCGTGATATTCATTGATGATGCCTCACGAAAGGTATGGGCATACTGTCTCAAAACAAAAGATCAAGTGTTCGATCATTTCAAAATATTTCATGCCATGGTAGAAAGAGAGACTGAAAAGAAATTAAAATGCCTTCGATCTGATAATAAAGGCGAGTATACTTCAAGGGAGTTTTCTAAATATTCTGCGGAATATGGGATCAAACATGAGAAGACGGGGCCATGTATGCCACAACACAATGGTGTAGCAGAAAGAATGAATCGCACTATTGTTGAGAAAATACGATGTATGCTCAGTATGGCGAAACTACCAAAACCATCTTGGGTTGAAGCTGTGCTAACAGCTTGTTATGTGATGAACAGGTCACCCTCAGTTCCACTGAACTTACAAGTTCCAGAAAAGATATGGTCTGAAAAGGATATTTCGTACTCTCACTTGAAGGTGTTCGGGTGCAAGGCATTTGCGCACGTGTCCGAGAATGTTAAGTATTTACATTGCTACTTGTGATGATGATGCTATCAAAACAGATAGAATAAGTGATATTACTTGTATAGAATTTGCATAGCACATTTAGAATAAAAGACTTGGTAATCTCAATAGTTACCAATGTCAAGTTGTATTGTTAGAAGATTTAGTTTTTCCACATGGAGTTGTGTCTAACTACATCACAAGCCTGAAGGGTCATCAATGGTTAGAAAGCTCAGTAAAAGTTAAGCTAACACTGGAAGGGGATAATCCTAAAAGAAGTGGAAGTCCTACTGCAGGGGAAGTAAAGAGAAGTGGAAGCCCATAAGCAGGGGAACTCCAAACTGAAGGGGATATTTCAAAAAGGAAGTGGATTCTAGAACCAGGGGAAGCCAAAGAAGCAGTAGAAGTTTCACTTGTTTGAAAAATGCAGGGGAACTCCATCTGATCCTAGGTGTCTACATCAAGTTTGACCTGAAGCTAGAAGTTGTCATAAAAGAGCAACTTTGTGGAGAAACATATGTGGTCCAGAAAGAAAGGCAATGAAGTGATTTTAACCTGATTTGGTAAAGTACAGCTTGTTGTCTCCAGGTGCAGAAAAGTGTTCAACACTAACGGCCAAAATTGGGAGACAAGGGCACATGGCAGTGGAAAAATGCAGCTGCTTTATCTTATATATACAGCCTTGTAATTCTTTCTATATAGAGAAGTACTTACTTGAAAATCTTATTGTTAGAGTTTTAGAAAGAGAAGCTCTTGTATTTTCGAGAGATTATTGTAGCTTTCTAAGAACTCATTTGTAGCTGAAATTTTATATTTCAGATTTGTAGCAAGATAAAGCTATTCTTAGCTTTGTTTTGAAAACCTTCAAAGTTGAATGAAAGT
>JAUEJK010132944.1:0-10000 GCA_032274865.1 Eryngium alpinum | reverse complement strand
CAGACCGGTAAAATGAGTCGGTCCGGTTCTCGGTCCTATAATTTTTAATATTTTATATTCGGTACGGTCCGATCCAAAATTCGGAAATAACCAGTCCAGACCGAATAAATATAATTCTATTTAAAATTATTTATATTATATATAATATTATAATTTTATTAACAGAAAACTAATATTTTACTTAAAATATTGAAGATTTCACAATTTTTCTTCTAAATACATATTTTAAAACCTTAAATTTGATTATTAAAATATATTTTAATTATTTTTCTATTAAAAATAATAAATTTATTATTTATTAATTCATTAAATTTATTTAAAATATTAATAAATTTATATATTTATTCTTAATTTTGGATTTATCATACTATTCGGTCTGTATCGGTCGGTTTCAGTCTGGTCTAGGTTTTATAGGTCCAGTCCGGTCCAAAGACCGAATATATTCGGTCCAGTCCAGGGTCTAAAAAAATATATAAATTAGTATTCGATTTGGTCCGGTTTGGTTCGATCCAATCCGATTTTAACTTTTTGTGCAGTCCTAGATGAAGTTGAATTTATTTTTAAGTTCTTTAAGTTCGTTTATGTTGGATTGTTCCGTATCAGACTATTAGTTATGTGAAAATTAAGTTGTAAATGTGAGGGGAAGTCATCACCCTTTAAATTAACTTTTAAGATGAGATAAGCTTAATAGCACCTATAAGTGGTATCAGAACCAGATCAATACCTTCGAGTTGGGCTCCATAGTGCTTTTGGGGAAATATATTTGCACGATATTGGATAGGACATGTTTTCTCGATTGTCATTGTAGACTGATATGTGATATGTGAGGGGAGATTGTTTGGATAGTCGTGCATCAGTTATGCGAGAACTGAGGTGCTTATTTAGAACTATGAAGAAAATTATCAACTTTCTAACTATCTTTTAGGATTGAGATAGACATAATAACATCTACACTTTACATATCCTTAAAAGGTTTCAATATCAATTAATCACACATTCTGAAGATTTAACTTTTTAAATCGAACCAATAGTTACCTTCTCCTACTATTTTAAATGTTTGGACAATAAAATTATTAAAATTCATCTCAGTCAAAACCTTAAGGTGTTAAGGAAGATATTTCCAATGATCATATACTCTTATATTTCTAATAATACCCCTTATTCAAAAGACCATTTTTGAAAGTCTAACTTTGTGGGATTGAAGAGTGGGATTGAAGAGTGGATCACTAAGAGCCCACTTTTTATGCATTCCTCAGTGTCCAATTTTAATATTAAAATATTGGGATGGTGGGATTCAAGCCCGAAACCTCTATTAAAACCAAGCTCTAATAACATGTTAGAAACCATTTCACCTTAAACCTTAAGGTGTTAAGGAGAACTCTTCTAATGATATTATAGTCTTATATTTTTAGACTCCTCACTCGAACAGCCCATTTTTAGAAGACCAACTTTCTGCCATTGAAGATAAGAGTGGTGGATCACTAGAAGCCCATTTTCAGTGCCTTCACTTAGTGTCCAACAATTTTGATTTGTTTGTACTCATTTAACTTATAATGAATGATAACTCTTCGAAAGACCTCGATTAATGAGACATTGTTGAATGTGGTGTTATCTTTGGCTTTGTTTTCAAGCAGTATAACACGTAGGCTTCTCACTGGAGCGAGGTAAACATGCAAGCCCTCACTAACCCGCCCCTAATGGGTAACCCAGCCCGGGGAATGGAACGGTGATGGGGAATTATATTTTCATCCCACGAAATAATGGGATTATAAGATGGATATGAGATTTATATAATCATGTGTGGAATTTCCGTCCTAATATAATATATATAATTTTTTATATTTATATATTTATTAAATAATTAAATACATGTGAATATATATTTTATTAATTAATACTTTATTTTTATATTATAAATACACATACTCATGTACATATAAATGTTATATGTTTATTTAATTATTAAATTAAATATTTTATTTAGTATATTTATTAATTTTGTATAATAAAAATTTAAATATTAATTAAATGTAATCATAAAATGAAATGGGACAAATGGGACGGGACAGAATTCCCGCATGATAGAAATGAGGATCACTATAAATCCTCGCCGGAGTATGGGAGGATGTGGGCAAACAAAAATTGGACGGGGATGGGAAATCAACTCCCCGCCCCAAATCCATCCCTAGAAATCTTTTTAATTTAAGATTTTTTTTAAATTTTATGATTTTTACTTAAAAATATTATAGTTTTTAATTTTTTTACTATTTTTAACTTTAAAAAAAATATGCTTTAAAATATTCATTCGATATATATATATATAAAATTACTAAGAATTAATTTAAGTTGTTTCAATCCGAACTTTTCAAAATATGATTATAATTTAAAAGGTTAAGAAAAATTATATTATTTAATGTTTCACACATTTATATGAAAAATGATTACTTAAAATATATTTTTACTTTTCCTAATTTTTAATTTTTTAAAAAAGAAATAATGAACATACTTATGCTTATTAAAAAAAAATACTTACATAAATTTCTTGTAAAAAAGAAGTCCTATAAATACTATATTTAATTAGATTATATTTTTTAATTATTTATTTATATAAAATTTAATTAATATATGTACGTAAGATAATCTGTGTGTAGTCTGACTACCATAACATTACTTTTCCTCAGTGTCCAATTTTAGTATGAAAATATTGGGATGATGGGATTCAAGCCCGAGACCTTCACCAAAACCAAGCTTTAATTACATGTAAAAAACAATTTCACCTTAAACCTTAAGATGATAACGAAGACTCTTCTAATGATATTATACTATTATATTTTTAGACTCCTCACTAGAAAAACCCATTTTTAGAAAACCATCTTTTTGAAGATAAGAATGGTGGATCACTAGAAACCCATTTTCGGTGCCTTCACTTAGTGTCCAACAATTTTGATTTGTTTGTACTCATTTAACTTATGATGGATGATGACTCTTTGGGAGACGTCAATTGATGGGACATTGTTTGTCCAGTTTTAATATAAAAATATTGGGATGGTGGGATTCAAGCCCGAGACCTCCATCAAAACCAATCTCTAATAACATGTTAGAAACCATTTCACCCTAAACCTTAAGATGTAAGGGAGACTCTTCTAATGGTATTATATTCTTATATTTTTAGACTCCTCCTCACTCGAAAAACCCATTTTTAGAAGACCAACTTTGTGCCATTGGAGATAAGAGTGGTGGTTCACTAGGAGCCAATTTTCGGTGCCTTCACTTAGTGTCCAACAATTTTAATTTGTTTGTACTCATTTAACTTATGATGACTTTGGGAGACCTCGATTAATGGGACATTGTTTGTCCAATTTTAATATGAAATTATTGGGATGGTTGGATTCAAGCCCGAGACCTCCATCAAAACCAAGCTCTAATAACAAGTTAGAAACCCTTTCACATAAACCTTAACATGTTAAGGAAGACTCTTCTAATGATATTATACTCTTATATTTTTAGACTCCTCCTCACTCGAAAAGTCCATTTTTAGAAGACCAACTTTGTGTCATTGAAGATAAGAGTGAGGAATCACTAGACGCCCATTTTCGGTGCCTTCACCTAGTGTCCAACAATTTTGATTTGTTTGTACTCATTTAACTTATAATGAATGATGACTCTTTGGGAGACCTCGATTAATGGGACATTGTTGAATGTGGTGCTATTTTGGGCTTTGTTTTCAAGCAGTATAACACGTAGGCTTCTCACTGGAGCGAGGTAAACACGCAATCCCTCACTAACCCCCCGCCAGGGGAATGGGACGGCGATGGGGAATTATATTTTCATTCCACGAAATTATAGGATTATAAGATGGATATGAGATTTATATAATCCTGTGTGGAATTTTTGTCCCAATATAATATATATAATGTTTTTATATTTATTATATAATAAAGTACATATGAATATATATTTAATTAATTAATACTTTATTTTTATATAATAAATACACAATTTTATATACATATAAATGTTAGATGTTTATTTAATTATTAATTTATATATTTTATTTTGTATATTTATTAATTTTGTATAATAAAAAAATTAAATATTAGTTAAATGTATCATAAAATAAAATGGGACAAACGGGACGGGAAGGACGAAATTCCCGCACGACAGAAATGGGGATCACTATAAATCCTCGTCGGAGTATGGGAGGATGTTGGCAAACAAAAATTGGACGGGAATAGGAAATTAACTCCCGCCCCTAAATCCATCCCTACAAATCTTTTTAATTTACATATTTTAATTTAAGATTTTTTTAAATATTAGGGTATGATTTTTCCTTGAAAATATTATAGTTTTCTTAACTTTTAAAAAAATATGTTTTAAAATATCCATTTAATATATATATATATATATATATATATATATATATATATATATAAATGAAATTACTACGAATTAATTTAAGTTGTTTCAATCCGAACTTTTTAAAATATGATTATAATTTAAAAGGTTATAAAAAATTATATTATTTAATGTTTCACACTTTTATATGAAAAATGATTAATTAAAATATATTTTTACTTTTTCTAATTTTTAATTTTTTAAAAAAAAATATAATAAACATACTTATGCTTATTAAAAAATTAAATATTTACATAAATTTCATGTAAAAAAGAAGTCATATAAATACTATATTTAATTAGACTATATTTTTTAATTATTTATTTTTTTGTATAAATTTTATTAATATATGTACATAAGATAATCTGTGTGTAGTCTGATCTACCTTAACATTACTTTTCCTCGGTGTCCAATTTTAATACGAAAATATTGGAATGGTGGGATTCAAGCCCGAGACCTCCATCAAAAGCAAACTTAACATGTTAGAAACCATTTCACCTTAAACCTTAAGGCGTTAAGGAAGACTCTTCTAATAATATTATACTCTTATATTTTTAATACTACTCCTCACTCGAAAAACCCATTTTTAGAAGACCAACTTTGTGCCATTGAAGATAAAGAGTGATGGATCACTAGAAGCCCATTTTCGGTGCCTCCACTTAGTGTCCAATTTTTTATTAAATTGAATTTGATAATTTTAGAGGTAGTAGGGTTCGAACTTGAGATTGAAGAGAAGAGTGGATCACCAATTTGAGGGAGGTAATTAAAGAATATTTTTGAAAATATTTTGAGTTATTTATCAGGAAGTGTCCGAAAGTCGAACTCTGACTTCTAGGCTGAAAGTGCTTCGATATCATGTTATCAACCCTTCTAAAACCTTAATATGGTAGGAGGGGGCATTTCCAGGATCTTAAGCTTTTGTATATTAACACTCTCCCAAAATAATGTTGCCTTACCATGTTAAAAATAATTTCAGTCAAAACCTTAAGATGTTAAAGAAGACCTTCCAAGAATCTTATATTCTTATATTTTTAATAATATAATTAATGTATTTTAGAAATTAATTATTTTTCATAATGACTATTTTTATAGTCATCTCTATCCACATTGCTTTTCATATTAGTTTAGCAAAGTCTACTTTGATTAATGATATGATGTTTGATATTATATTAAATCCTTTTCAAAAGTAATGGCCCTGTTTGTGTATCACTGCTTCAGCTTATAAGTAGGAAAAAAAATAATAAATAAGTACTTTTTTTTCAAGCTTCCAGTTATAAACGAGTTTTAAGCCCAACAATAGTCTAATTTAAAGTGAGAAAACCACTTTTAAGTGGAAGCTTGAAAAAAAAATACCTATTTATTACTTTTTTTCTACTTACTGAAGCCACTTATAAGTGATACACAAACAGATTAATACGAATAAGATGGGTTACGAATTTAATATCTACTTAATATTCTTTGTGGTACTAAGTCCACTTTGACTAAGAAGTTAATTATAGTCATTATTTACTATCATTAATTTATTATGTATGATTGATGCACCATTTATTTGGCAGAGTTTATAGCAAGTGCTCCATTCATTCTCTTACTCAAGGCTGATGGTATGAATCGGTCTATTGTTGCAGGAGTTATTTGGAGAGGACTATACCGGTAAAGAAAGTGAATAAAGAGATAATTAGTTAGGACAATTTCGGTATTTTAGGACCTAGTGTTTGACCATCTTTACGAGCCTAATTTTTAATATATAAGTTAGATACGAATAATAGAAAAATAATACTCCCTCCGGTCCCAAATAAATGATCCAGTTGACTTTTGCACGCAACTTTAGGCGGGTTGAAAATATATTTTTATAATCATAAAAATATATTTTCAACCCGCCTAAAGTTATAAAAATATATTAATAAAAATATATTTTCAACTCGCCTAAAGTTCCGTGTAAAAGTCGACGGGTTGGGACCAGAGGGAGTAATAAGTGGACATTTCTAGATCTTATTCGAGTCAAGTGTAGAAATGGAAACAGAAATAACTGATCTTTGGGCCGGTAAGATATTAATATTGTTGTAGTTAAAATATCATAATCCAATAGATAAAATGTTAAAAGTGAAGAAATGGATTCAATTCAAATGATTCGTTCCCTTATTTGATATCAATACAAAAATGGATTTAATTTTAAAATAATTCTGTATTAGTTTATATTATTTTAAAATTAAGGCAATATATTAATTTAATATAAGATAATAAAATAATTATATTAACAAAAAATATATATATATATTATAAATATTATAAATATTGATTAATAATAATAAATTATATATACGTGTGTTGGTAGGAGAGGGGACAAATAAAAATCTAGTAAAAAGCATTTTGCTGAGAAGGAGACAAGCAAAGTGAGAACACATCCAAAATGAAAATTGAAGGGATAGGTAAAAACACATAACTTATGTAATTATCTAACCATACAGATTCCCATTATCTAACCATACAGATTCAAAGGGAATAGACTTGAAAGTTTGGAATGTATTTTGGCCAGCCATAAATTTTATGCAGTTTAGAATTTACGCTTTCACACCAAATTATTGCATAACTATTTTTTTTTGTTTATAGTATATTATTAATGAAATATTAACAAAAAATTATATTTTATAATAAATTTAAGCAAAGACTAGAAATATATTTTTCTTCTCTCTTAATAATAAATTGATAGGCATTATTATGGAGGAGAAAAACTTTCTTGAATGCACAACTATTAGGAAGAAAAGGACTTTGTTGGATATTGTATCTACTCATTTGGACCTTAAAAGCTCACATATATATAATACAAAAGGGAAGAGAAAGTAACAAAAAAAAGGGTTACAAATTTATTAATCATAAAAAACTATTCTTTATAATAAAAATGTAAAAAAAGGCAATGAAGAAAATGAAAATATTTTTGGTAAAATTAGAGTAAATAATTTAAGATTTAAATAATAATATACATATTAGACATAAGATAATGAGGAAGTGTTTTGAAATAAAAAATTATGTAAATGAACAATATCTAAAGAAATATTTGAAAATTACAAATTACCTGAAAGTTGGTCGGATAAAAACCGAAAATAGAGCATCTTTGTTTTATAGGAAGTACAATAACCGCAGTGAAGGACCCTGGGGGAGGTCCAACAGGGTCCATCACCCCCCTCGACCGGCGGCTGTCTTCTACCTTCAAACTGATGGTGATAGTGATAGTGATAGTGTTAGATCTGATTTTTGCCGATAAAAATAACTACCGTCGTTTACTATTCCGGCCCATCGTGTATCATTCTACCAATTTGGATTTGGGCCTAATCTCCCACTCTCTTTTTCTCTTTTTGTCGGGCCAGTTAATTATTTACTGTAAGTTTTAGTGGGAAAATGCTAAATCCTCCGAAATGGATACCGAAATCATTCTCGAATTACAGATGACAGCTATTAACAGGTGGATATTAAATAAATAATGGACCCTGGTTATCTTGTAAATCCACATATATCTATAACAATCCCTTTTTGACAAGTCATTCGGGAACAATTTCGGGACTGAATTCGGGGTACGTAGCATTACTCTTTTTTTAGTGTGGGTCATTATTTATATATATTTTCTATTATAGGATTTTATTAATTAATAATGAAACATGCTAAAGAGATTTTTTTTTGCATACATAAACAAGTATATATATTTTGATTAATTATATTTATTTTCATAAATTATATTTATAACAACTATATATATATATCTTAAAATATATGTACTATAAAAATCAAAAGATACCATTATAGAATAAAACTTTTTACAGCTATATTTATTATTATTATTTTAATAAATATATTAATATAATTAAATAATTTTAATAATTTTCTTATTTTAAAGTTTTTAATTCTTTTAGAGTGTATAATTATTTTTAGTCCTATACATATATCAAAAAATTAAATTAAAAAGTACAACTTCAATGCAACCTCTATACAATAATATCCTTAGGACCGAAGAAAAATATTATTATAGGGAGGTTATTCTTAAATAGAGGTGTATATATAAATATTTTAATTTTTAAAAAATAATAAATATACGTTATAAATATTTGAAAGCATATTTATTCATATTTTAAACTATAAAATTAAGAAATATACAAGATCCAAAAATTTTATATACAAGATTCAAGAATTTTAAATAACTAAATATTTGAAATAAAATACTCCGATGTCAAAAAGCTTCAAGTATGTTACGTAAGTTGAAAATATTTCCAATTCAATGCTAGAAATATTTTCGATTCAACAATAAGGCAATTGTGCTTACGATTTATAAAGTAGAAGTTATTCATATTTATAACTGGTCCCAACACTTTTTATTCTTATAAAGAGTTTATTCATATATAGAGTATTTTTATATAGAGGTTCTACTGTAGTTGAATGAAAAATTCAATAAATTGATAGTTGATTTTAAATATAGAATCAAATATAACTATAATTATAATTAAACATATATGAGTGTGCTTTATATCATATAATTTTTTAAATTATACTATATCACTAAGATAAAAAATATATAGTATATCTTTTATTTTAATATTGGAGTGAAAATACTATTTTAACACAAAAAACTATTTTTTTGGTGCCAAATTATAACAATAAATATAACTATTTTATCATTTAGCACTGTACTTGCTCTTAAAGCAATTTTAATATGTGATCGATATGTTAAAATATGATCTATTTATTTTTCTAACCTAATATCTTTATGATTTTCTAACATGCACTGCATCTAACCATAAAATCACCTACCCTACCCTTCTTTTTATCTTAACGAGACGGGCAAAGGGCACCACCCTACGGAGGACACCACCCTTCTTTTCTTTATCTATCTAATACATCTAAACACAAAATCACGTGTCCTGCCCTCCTTTTATCTACCGAGACGGATAAAGGACACAATCCTTCTTTTCTTTGTCCCTCTAAGAGAATTCCCAGTGGGATCCTCAACCCCAACCTCAAAAACTTACTAAAAATAGTAAGTTATTAAATTTACTTAAATACTAAAAAAAAGTTTCTACATCTCATTCCTCGTATTCATCTATATATATATATTTTTTATTATTATATAACTCTTTTTCCTTTAATATTTTAACTATTAACTATTATTTTACTAATTATTTCTCTCTCTTTAACACACAACACAAATTTTAGGGGGTGAACAGTAAATCCCCATATGTAGATTTATGTTCACCCCCTAAAATTATCTTTATTTTAGAGAATATGATGTAGATATATATTTAAGTAATACCCTATAATTATCCTCATAATATAGAGATCGGGAGAAATAGGAATCCCATTGTGAATGCGCTGATGCATCTAACTACAAAATCACCTGCCCCTGCCATGCCCTCCTTTTATCTTACCGAGGGGACAAAGGACACGTACAGTTGCTCTAAACTCTTTACTCACGTCTGATATATTTTTGGTCATTTTAACAAGGTATTCAAAATTTATGAAATATGATAATAAGCTTTATGCTCCAGAGTCTACCTAATATTTAATAATAAATTTTTATTAATCAGTGTTAAATAATAAATAAATATACATTTAAGTTTGTGTG
>JAUEJK010132833.1:0-11232 GCA_032274865.1 Eryngium alpinum | reverse complement strand
GTTAAATTTGTTGAGGA
Source organism: Eryngium alpinum (assembly GCA_032274865.1). Taxonomy (NCBI): domain Eukaryota; kingdom Viridiplantae; phylum Streptophyta; class Magnoliopsida; order Apiales; family Apiaceae; genus Eryngium; species Eryngium alpinum. The sequence goes on along the minus strand of JAUEJK010132833.1, from coordinate 11,215 downwards.
GTTTGTAAAGAATATAATGGCCAAGTCGGTGGATCTTGTGAGTGCTTTAGAGTAACTAAACGATTCTCAATGTGATCTTATGCAATTTTGGACTTGTATGGGACTAGATAAACCATATTATGCATTACGTACTTGTGTGATGGTCCCGAATTCGGATTCCACATAAGAATTCGATTCGAGATCAACATGTCACCCGTATCAACAAGCCAACTATTTTGTACAATAAAAATATTTATATTACATCATCAACTCTAATAGTTACATCCTTATGATGTATATTACTTAATAGAACTTAATAAAAATAAATCCTTCAAAAGATATGCCCATATATGTATGGCATAGAAGTCTACGCTCAACAAACCTTAATAAAACTATTTACATATAATATTACTACAAAAGCTTAAACCATCTTTTCCTTCCCTTTTTCCCGAGGTGCTCCTCCATTTCTCACCCTCATTCTTTCCTGAAAAATAAAGATTTAAAGATTGAGCAACACAAAGTTTAGTAAGCATATATTGCGGAGTATAAAGAATGTACATAATGATACTTGAATAGTTTGATGTTAACAAAGTTATAATCATGTCAAGAGTAATTTATCAAGACAATAATAAACAAGAATACCTCGAAAATCTTTGCAAACTCATTTTTACAAAATTTAAAGAATATTATTGACTGAGTGACCTTGATAGATCTCTTAGCTTTGTCATTATACCACAAAATGGAACCATTACAGATTCTGATCATCTATCATAACTATTATCTTTCAGTAATCTTCGCCATAATACCACATCAATATGGGTTATTGACTCGGTAGAATACTTAACAACTTCATGAATAACTTGAACAACTAACCAAAATAATAGCTAGGTCTTATTACCAATCAACACAAACAAGAATTTAAACTAGCTAATACAACATATAGTTACTTATAGCAACTTTAAATACAACAACTAGCTATGACAATTAGCTAGTTTTTATAACAATATTTCAACTCAAAACAAGCTCTAACTTGAATAATTTAGCTAGCTCATTATAAAATAAATTCATAACCCGAATAATTAGCTAGGATAATTCAGCTAGTTACTCCAAAGATTTCAATTGAAAATAGCTAACGAACTATATTAACCAACAAATAAAAAAAACATCATTGAAATTCAAAGCTCACTTCACTTGGTACTATTAGACAAGGCATATCATCAATACAATAATTATCGTTTAAAAAAAAGATTATGTGATCTCTAATAAATATTTTCAATTTAATTAAAGAACAATATGGATGAGACTATACCCAAAATTTTAAAATCAAACAAAATTGTAGGGAATTATTATAGCAATTTTTTTAATACCAAAAATGGGTAGTTATACACGTTTATATTTTTATAATATTCATCATTCATCATTACTCTACTAAATTTTTTAGGTCATTTTAAATATATATATACACACATTTATATATATATATATATATATATAAAGAACCTACACAAAAAAATTTATATTAAAATAATAATTTTTAGAAAAATGCAATTTTAAAGCCAATTCAACTAAAACAGGTTGAAAAACAATTCTGCAACATGTAGCAGACCTCTTAAAGAAATTCTAATTTTTTTATTAAAGATAATAATAATACAAGAGTGTAGCCCATATTTCATATTGAAACCCTTTATAATTATCGAGATATGATAATAATTAGCTTTTGATTGTAACTATTTTCACCGAAACAGTTGAAAATTTAAAATAATTTTTAATAATTCATACTTGCTCCATTTGACCAGAAATTTGACAGGTCTGATCACACATACACAATATAGTTTTATAAAAATATTCACCTCAAAATACTATTATTTGATATGCTTTGCTAACAGATTCGATGGATGGGGTGTGCAAAGTGGTCAATTGCACAAGTCCCCAAAATTAATATATACACTATGAAGATGTTGTATAATTTACAGGGATTGAATAAATAGAGTCAAAATAAAGTCTCAACACTAATTTCATATATATTAATTGTTGAAATGTTTGAAGAATGATCTACTCTGATTTTAATATGAAAACTTCAATTTTTATATATAGAATAATTATTCATATCCTCATATAATTATATAAATTCTAAAATATCAAAGGCTTAAATTTTATTTAGCTCAGAGCCTTTCCACCAATGAAATTAATCATGTTTACTAATCATCCTCTTTAGTCTCTAAGAACAAGATTTTAAGCTTTAGATCTCTTATACTATGAACTTCAAATCTACTCAGTTCAACTCTTAAAAGTCAATAGCCTAAATACCTGATTACTTAGCTATAAATGAATTTTTAAATCATAAACAATTTCATAATTTTCCAGCATATGATCATGCATGACCCCATTTATCACTTTCCTAGTAATTTCATCAAACATCCATCATGCATGTTCAAATTTTCTAACTCAAACCAAAAATTTATATTATCACTTTCATATATGAGAGGATTGAAAGAAAGCAGACAAGAGAAATTAAAGAAAAGTCATCATACCTTCTGTAAATCCTTAATTTTGAATTAGGCACTCTCCTTATTTGATCAATCGATAAAATTTTACATTTAGTATTTCTAAATTATAATAAACTAGACAAGTTACATGGCTAACATGTTAAATGGCTAATTGGTCATTGAACTAATTGAGAACTTGCGGTTGAGTTATCGCAAAAAAAAAACTTTTAATTTAGTTACTAAACGAATATAAATTTTCAATTGGATAATTACCATTAAATAATTCAAATCTTGGTTGGAAAGTTAAGCTGACAAAATGAAAAGGATTTTATTTACTGAGATGTACTGCTTACATGAAAGCTAATTTAAGATGAAAGCTGTGAAATTTAAGTCTCGTTGAGAGTCGCTTGTTCTTCCCGTTTACATCTTCATATTCATCTGTTAATTTTGATCCCAATGTTCATCTTCATCCTCCATATCATCACTTTTTATCTCCTCAACACCAAAATCTCTAAAAATTCGAATCTTCAACTGATCAGAGTAATTAGGGCCTGAGAAGGTGGGTTTGTATCAAAACTAATAAGTGACGATTGAGAAAAGAATAATTTATATGAGGTAATCTGAATTTGTGTGTTGTGATTGGGTAGGGGTTTAAGAAAAAATAGAGGTGGTACAGAACAGCAGGAGGGTCCAATTTTATTTTAATTCTGAGCATGACACCTAAGCGTGCCTCAGATAATTTACTTAAGGCTGCCTCAAATTTCTTTATATACATATATATATATATAGGGGGGGGGGGATCTAAAGAGAACCGATAAATAAGATAACTAGAGAACTAAACCATGTTCGTTAATAATTCTAAGATTCGACGGCTAAGATTAAATGGATCATCTTAAAATTACAAATTAAAATTAGTACATATTTTGAAAAATAAAATCATTCTTCAGACTTTCCTTTATTGAAAACCCATTTTATGCAATGTAACTGACATTTTATTTGATTGAGAATATGGAAATTCAACTTTCCTAAATTAAGCATATCTTCATCAACCTTCAACCAATTTGTGTTATTCATCGAATGTATCTATTGTTTTAGAATTTGGATATTATTCTAAAACCAGCTCTGTTTATCTTATTTGACAATTATGGATCTTCAAGCAGGTAACCCATTTCTGTTTCTGCATAAAATAGCTCTGTTTTGGTTCATAGCTACGTTTCAATTGTGTTTTAATTATTTTTTATTTACTTAATTGTAATGCTTTGCCCTAATATATTCTTCACATGTTCGTGTTTATACATTTGCCTCCAATTAACTTGAGATACTAGAATAGTTTTTCCTTGTTTTTTGCACATCTTACTCTGCATCCATTTACCAAATATTGTTGTTTGCTCCATATATTTTAATTCCGTTTGCTCTTTACTGTTGCCATAACAATGAACAACATTTTAATTTACACCTATTTTCTAAACCTATATGAAAGCTTAAAAGTTTTGGAATTAACTATACACCAGGTAACCCAAATAGTTCATTTCCAGATAGCCTCCAATTCTTTGCAAGATGTTAAAACAGTTCCAGGCAGTAATACATGTACATTATAGTTCTAGTGCAGTGTGTGTTATGAGATAACATGAATAGAAATTGCTAAATTCGGATGTTCACCTGTAAGTTTGAGTAAAGTAGTTTAACTTTGCGACCATTAGTTCTCATGTTACCTATGTTATGTTACCTATGTTACGAGACTGTACGGAAATTTTTGATTTGACATTGGTTTGGGTTGTGCCAAGCAAGTTCCAGTCTAAGATGTGCAAACAGTTCTCCAGGTACTTTCGTTGTAAGAGTTCTTGTGTTATGTTGTAAATGTTGTATTGACAAATGTTTTGTGAGTTACATTATATGTTCACCAAGAAAACCTCCTGTAAATTCAAGTAAGGTGGTTTAATATTGTTGCTTTACGTTCTCCTATCAGATGTGTAATTTGATGTACTGTGCGAGGTGTAAAAGCTCATTTCTCCAGCTAATAGCAGTGTGCGTTTTAGTATGTTCAGTTGTCAAGGTTATCCTACTAGTAGTTGATCATATAACTGACTACTAGAGTGCATAGATCAAAGCCACTCAACACTGACTACAGACCATAGTTCCTACACAGTAGATCATAAAATGAAACTACACTTCAAATTTTCTGAAAATCACAGCTGCAGTTTATAAACTATGATATCAGTACTGTTACATGTTCTAATCTCATAGCTATGATATCAGTTGTTAAAATGCATGTAGTACTTATCCGTTTGTTGTTTATTACAGATGAAAGCATCTCGGCAATGAGTACACAACATAGTATAAATATCACAGCAATTAATCATGACAAACTACATTCTGAAGGTGATATACTGTGGAAGTCCGAGTGCGATGAGGGAAAAAAATCATTTGTTGGGCAGAGGTTCCTCGATATTGAGACGACTTTTGATTTTTACAAGGAATATGGACGCTTTTGTGGATTTGATGTACGACGATCTTCTCACAAAAAGAACGTAGCCGGTGAAATTTGTTTCAAGTACTTTTTGTGCTAAAAAACAGGTTTCCGGAACGGCGAAATGAAAACCACAATCAATAAAAAAACATCTGTTGGGCTTTCAAACACTTCACCTTCTGTAACAGATAAACCTGCTCAAGCTTCAAAATGGATAAGGCGAACAACTTCACGCAAGTGCGGTTGTAGCTCAATGCTTTATCTAAAGGCTATCGGGTCTGATGGTTTTATTGTAAAGTCATTCAACGAATGGCATAACCACTATCCAGCAGATAAGGAATCGTGACAATTCTTGAGATGCAATCGTCGTCTCACGGATGTTCATAAGAAGTTTATCTTAGACGTTTCAAAGACTTGTATTGGATCCTCACGAGCCCATTCTATATACAAGTCAATTTCAGGCACATACGAGGATGTAGGAGCAACTAAGGTTAATTTCAAGAATTTTTCAAGGGACGTTAAGAAATACATTGGTGTCCATGATGCAGATATGATTATACAGAAGTTTAAAGACAATTCTGAAACATCTAACAAAGGGTTTAGATTCGAGTATGAAGTTGATTCTGAAAATCGGTTAACTCATCTTTTTTGGGCTGATGAAAAAGGGCGAAGCTTATACACTATTTACGGTGATTGTGTTTCTTTTGATGACACATATCGAACCAACAAGTACGTCTATGTCTTTCTAAAAAATGCTTAAAATTTTCAGTCTACCTTATACTCTAATGAATTTGTTTTCAATTTATTTGTTCTATTGTTCATTTAATAAGTATAAAATGATTTTCATCCCTTTCGTTGGTATTGATAATCATCGGAAGAGCGTGACATTTGCCGCTGCACTAATATCGAGTGAAGATGCAGAGAGCTTTGAATGGGTACGTAATGCTTTCATGAAAGTCATGGAAACGACGCCAAAGTGTGTAATTACAGATCAATGTCATGCGATGAATATAGCTATTCCTAAATGTTTTCCACTATCTAAACATCGTTACTGCATGTGGCACATAATGAAGAAGTTCCCAGCCAAGGCTAAGATTCAATCTTTTTTAATACTTTAAATTCAGTCATAAAAATGTCGTTAAATTTGTAGTCCGTTACTTACCTTCTTAATTAGTTAAAATTTTCTACAAAAATGGATCCTCATTGTTTTCTAATTAAATTGTGTTTATACTCATATCCAGCTTGGAACTATTTTCTGCTTGGAATCTGCTTTTATGGATAAAATAAGTAACTTTGTTTGGATGGACCACGCTTCCCCTGAAGAATTCGAAGAAGGCTGGTCAAACGTTTTATCTGATTTTGATTTGAGTGATCACACTTGGTTGTCAGAATTATTTGAACTTCGTCATAAATGGATTCCTGCTTATTTCAATGACGATCCAATGGCCATTGGTTTACTTCGTACCACCTCCAGGTTAGAGAGTTCAAATTTTTATTTTAGTCACTTTGTCGAAAGAGGTGACACTCTCTCTGAATTTTATCTCTGCTATGAAAGTGCTAACGAAAAACAACGGCATAAAAATTACAAAATGAATCATGGTGATTTTGCTCGTCCCGTTTTCTTGACTAAAAAAAAATTGAAAGAGAAGCATCTCATTTATACCCTTTCTCAATGTTCTATAAGGTTCAAGAGGAAATAAGATGAGGTTGTTTCGAAATACAATTGGAATCAATGTCTGCTGTTGACCAGATTAAAACCTTTTTGGTCAAGGATGAAATGGTGAAGGACAAAAAATTTCAAGTTATGTTTTACTCAGTTTTACCGATTTATCCTACATTCTCTCAATTTCCATATATTGCTTTCCTATGAACTACGTTTTTGTTTCAGGTCGAAGTGAACATGGAGACATCTGATGTTCAGTGTTTTTGTCGGATGTACACGCGCGTTGGACTATTGTGCAAACACCTCTTTTTCGCAATGTCAATGTGTGGCTTTGAAAGCATTCCAAGACATATGCTTACAGATCGTTGGATGAAAAATGCATAAAAGCGCTTCTCCACTCTAAAGCTTAATGAATTATCTGATGTTAGTGCAAAGGAAGCTACAGTTCGATCCAAAAAGACCGATTGCTGGTTTGATTTTCAGACGTGCATGAGTGATGCTGGAAATGAGGAAGGATTAGTCAACATTATCTCTAATTCTATGAAAGCACTGAAGCAAAAATTATATGAATCAAAAAAGAAACCGACTGTTAGGCTGAACGAGGACGTTATTGAGCAGCTTATTGGAACAAGACCTGCAAAAGAAATTACTGTTCATCCACCAAAACAGAGTAACAATAAGGGTTGTCGTAAAAGATTGGTCAGTTCGGCAGAGAAATCCATTGGCAGTATTAAAAGACAAAAGAGAGAATGTAAGAAATATCATGTATGTGGGTTTCATGACTCACGCAACTGTGATAAAGTAAGCAACACAACGGTCAATGAAGAAGCTGGGGAAAAAACTGCACCAGAGCCTAAATTTAAAAAATGATTCAGTTTTATTGTTCTGAACAATTCAGCTTTGTCGTGCTACTTTTATTATTCTTATTGGTTTTAAATGTAATGCACAACAATGCATGAGTTTAATCTTTACTTTAAACTTAGCCAAAATCAGTTTGCTTTGTTAATATCTACTGTCAACTTTGTATGGTAACCACATTTATGCCCATTGCCCAAGTTAATCTGCTTAGAACTATAGGACTATTGCCTTATTGCCTGAATCTTACTATTTCCATGCCTAATTAACCGTAGTTTGGTTAGTTCTAGTATCAGTTCTCTGTCATAGCTTTTAAACCATTACAAGAAACCCCTTATTTATTGTTTACTAGCTTCTACAGTTTAACCACAAACTCATTATTCACTTCAGGCTCATTACAATTGCATAAATGTATGGAAAAAAGCTACAATAACACCCAACATGAAACAATAAGATTAAGTTATGTATTATAATAGTGCGTCTAACAACATCATAAGCATAATAGGCACAATCTGAAATAACCAAAATTTGGATTAAAATTTGAATCAATCATTTACTATTCTGCTTTTTAAGAACATGTTCTAAAACAGCCAAGAAATTCAACACAATATTTGTCTTAAATATCAAATAGTCTTCCAAATTAATCATTAGTCTAACTATCACTTTTCTTCACATATTTTCCTAAAAGCTTGTTTGCATTATTATTCAGATCCATAAACTCTTTTTCCAATTCCAACAGCTGGTCCGTCTGCCCGTTCTCTTCTTGTTCAGCCACGAAATTTTGCACCAAAGTATCTTGGGCTGCTTTATATGCATCAAGACTTTCTTTCAACGATTGTAATCTAACCTGTAATGATTGCTTTATGTAGTTAGTTAAAATTCAACTTCATATATATCATTTCTTTACCTTATCTCATAATGTGTCGCAGTTAATAGAACATAAATAAAACAAACCAATGTAATTACCTCTTCCGCATTGTTGTTTCTTTCTACTCGATGGGACGAACCCTCTCCACATTCATTATCATTTGCATTATCTCTTTCTTCTTCGTCGTCTACTTTCCAAGAATCGGACTGATTATTTGAAGAAGAAAAAAAGATAAAAGAAAATCAACTATCATCGCAACACTCCTCCAAATAGAAATAATAACATAAATAGTAAAACATCAGTTAACATCATCCAGGATCATGTATGCCATAATTAGGAACTATAGTTCCGGTGTGAATTGCGTTATTAGTTCTGGTGTGGTTTGCGCCGATAGTTCCGGTGTGGAATGTGTTGAAGGTTCCTGTGTGGACTGAAATCCTCACCAGATCTACCAACGCAAACCACACCATAATTATACCTTGCAAGTCCATGCAACAGAACCAACACCTCATTACTCAATGGATCATACAACACATTTTCCACCGAAACTACAGATATTGTGAAATATAAACATGAAAGGAACATAGTAGTCTCATAAAAAGAATATACACTGGAACATCATAGTTTAACTTAAACATCCTCTAAAAGATTTGTTATCAACACAACAAGCAAACAGAACCAACCTTGCATGCATCAACATAACTTACAATACACTTTCTACCACAACATGCAACATAAAACCCACAAAACCAAATCTTGCATGCACTACGCTACAGATTAAAACCCACAAACAGAACAAAAAAGAAATACTATTTTACTCATATTCTATTGTGAACTTTCCCCAAATTAATTCTTAAATTTTTCTAAAATATAATTGTCAAACCTCGTAGCTGCTCTCAGAACCTCTAGCTATATTTCTAATGTGTGTGTGTGCGCGCGCGCGCAAAATTACACGCATGTGAAAAATGATGATGTGTGTGTGAATAATATATATATATATATATATATGTGTGTGTGTGTGTGTGTGGAGGGAGCGAGTCAGTCTGCAGTGATTAATGTTAGAGAGGCAACACCGACGAATGTGGTGGTTAATTTTTATAAGAGAAAAGATGAATTTCACAGCTTACCATGTAGTTACAAAGTTTGAATTTAATGGATGAGGAAAAAATTAATTATGAAAAATATGATAGTATCCATCTCATATATAATATTTGTGTAGAATAACTTGTGAAAGTAATAGATATAGCAATGGGATTTGATTGCTCTAATGTGCAAAAGAACTCTGGTAAAAGGGAATGGAAGACGATAAACAAGGAGATTGTGAAGAAGGAGAAGAATTATGGGTTAGATTTTGCATAGGCTGGATTATGTTTTGGGGTCCGATTGAAATTAAATGGGATTAGATAAATGAATAATGTACATATATTATAATTTTTGATGTGGCATCCTACATGTACAATTTTGGTATTAATATCTAACGTCTCCAACAGAAGCCGTTTGATTTTGATATAAGTTAACGGATGTGAAATATTTGTTACGTTCAATTATTTAATTAAAAATTTAAATTCGTTTAATAATTCAAATAAAAAAAAATTAAGAGCAAATTTAATTGTAAATTCCTTATTAGTTCGATGACCAATTAGCCATTTACCCATATGCCTAACCTATTCTTTATATGGGAATTTAAATTAAACAGAAGCTTACCTTTAATTATGTTTTTCTTCTAATCTTTTACTATTTCCTTCTCTCTAGTTTACCCTTCTGTCTAATATTTCCCATGTTTCTTATAATTAATTAATTTATTTTTTCTTATTATGTTCGCAACCTAATATTACGAAGTTGGATACGTGCTAAATTCCTATAAACACGTGTCTCGATCTATGTGTCTTATTCTCCCTTTTTATTTTTTTTATATATAGAATGAACTACATAACACATGAGGATGATTTGTACTTTTTTGATATTTTTAAAATTAAATTTAATTAGAATAATTTAATTATTATTACTATTATTATTAATTTATCAGAATATTATAACTTTCCTGCTACAATTTGTAGAGATTTTAGGTTAGTTTGATAGTACATTGTGAAAGACACTTAATAATATTGTGAAATCAGAAGAAGCAGAACTTGGAGTTCCTCAGGGGAGGTTGGCATTTATACCAATAAAAATGAATGAAACGGACATGTACGCAGCCAGTAATACGAGCATATTTACTTTTGTAGCTTTATGGATTCAATCCATTGATATACAAGAACACATTTTACGCAAGGATGTCAAGATTTCAGATAGGCATCAATTTACTTCAATTTGTACATTCTTTCTATGCTATGTGAATTTAGTGAAGTTAACTGTTAAACGGTATATTCTTCCAAAATCAACACATTATTTGGTTGATCATTTCTTTATCGATATTTGTAAGAATTTTCACATCGAGTTCGACTTGTCATAAAGACATGCAGCAGCCTCTAAGTGCTTGAGAGCCAATTATACTTATAATTTCTTGATGATAAGACTACTGAAATGATTAGATCAGTGTATAAGTCCAACAGACTATCAAATGTTTTGTGCTACAAATGTGTGGTTCCTCTATTTTAGGATGGTGCATAATGCTTATTATGTCCATATTAATATTTTTGAAGAACATGCAGTTCTTAGTGAAAACAGTTAGACTTTAAATACCAACACAATTTGATCACAGATGTTTTATATAACGCTCTTTAAAGGACTCAGATTTTAGCTAAAAAGAAGGCATATGTTAACTTTTTAATAACCTGAGATGAAGCTAGATATATCCTTAAACCAGTTGATGTCATAATTAATATTAAATTGAAGGGTATTATACATATGAGAATCTGATACGAATTTCTCCTTTAAGATTTGGTAATTGCATATTT
>JAUEJK010132727.1:0-11232 GCA_032274865.1 Eryngium alpinum | reverse complement strand
AATTTATAAATTAAAATATATTATATATAATAATAATCATATTTATAAAATTTAATAAAAATATTCAAAAAAATCCGTGCAATTGCACGGGCCAAATAACTAGTATTTTTAATATGTGTAATAATATATAACGCATATCTATCCTTCGTTATAGATAAAACGCAAGCTAATTATATATTTTATTAAAAATGTTATAAAATAAATAAAAAGTAAAAAATATATATGTAGACAACATATAATCATAACGTATAATCACACTGCGTTATAACACTTTATCATGTATTTTAAATATTTGTTAAATTTAAGTTTAATATACGTTATATTTATGAATTTAAAATTTTCCGAAATTGAGGTTTACTATTTGCTTGGAATTTTCTTAAATCAATTTATTCTCTCTGTTTCTCTGTTTCTCTGTTATAGAATGCAACAAACAGTCTGATTCAATCATTTTCTCTAATTCGTCTTCTAGATCTCCAAATTGATATATGTACTATTGCTAATAGGATCAATATTGTAAGGTAAATTTTAAATGTATTTAAATATTAATTTTGGTTAGACGTGATTATACATGGATGAAAGTATAGATAGATCAGATTTAAATGGTTATTCGTATGATCGTCTTGTTGTAAAATGCGTGAAACTTCCCACTGATTTAGCATACATGCAATTGTCTAATACTATTTGTTCTAAATTGCATATAGATCAACATATATATAGAGTAGGAATTTTATATAAGTGTCAAAATATCAGTTCAACCAAATATGAAATTGTGCGTGTTAGTGACGACAATGATGTTGAAGTTATGTTTGAAATGATTGATTCAATTGAATGGAAAAATATAGTGAAGATATATTTGGAAAAATTTCAAGTTACATTGACAGAAGAGTCATACAAAACTATTGAAAATTCCAGAATATGTGCGAAAAGTACTATAGTTAAAACTTTAGAAACCAATGGAAATGTTGAAAGTTGTGCTACCTTGAGTAACCATGTAAATCGACAAGGTGTAATGAAATATGGGGACAAAGATATTCCATTTTATAAAAAATTTGATAGCTAAAAAATAATAGCATCAGCTCACGAGTTATCTTTAAGTGAGATTGGTAATTCATTTGAACCAACTAACTTAAAACAAGAAATGGTATTTTTGACAAAGAAAGAGCTGATGCAGGTAGTTAAGGATATCCATATTAAGAATCATTAGGAATTCAAAATTACTAGATCAAATTCTCATCGATGAAATATAGAATATAAACTTAAAGATAACGATTGTTTATGGAGTTTGAAGGCAACTAAGAGAAAGTGGTACGCTTTTTATGAGATTATGGCAATATCAGGTTCGCACACATGTGCCAACCCCATCATCACACAACATCATGCTAATTTGAATTGCTCAAACATTGCAGAAGTATTAAAGATTCACATTGCTGCAAATCCTTCGATAAAAAAAATTACTAGCTACAGCAAAAGACAAACTTGGTGGTTATATACCAACACGAAAGAAAATAAGAGATGTAAAAAAGTATATAATTGAATATACTTATGGGTCATGGGATAAATAATATAAAGAGTTACCGTATTTAATGAAAACACTTTAGTCCTTTAATGTTGGAACTCGAGCGGATTGACAATTTAAAGATGTGATAGAAGAACAAAGTGCATCTAAGATGTTATTTCAAATTAAAAAAAAGTTCTATTCACTAGCATTATATACCATAATGTTATATATTTAGGCATAATAGTTATAAGATGAATAGCATATTAATGTGTCTTATTGTTGTCTAAAATTATAATAGGTGGTTACATTCCAGAGATTGTTTTGGGTATTTTAATCATGTATAGATAGATTCCAGTATCGCATATCTGTCATTTAGATTAATGATACACATCTATATGGTCCATATTCTGGTGTTTTGCTTAGTGCTACAGCAGTAGATGGCTTCAAGCACACTCTACCACTTGCTTTCGCAGTAGTTGAACAAGAAAATATATCAAATTGGACATAATTTATAGATAGGTTAAGAGAATTTGTGATTCTCTAGCGAAATGACATATGTGTGATATCAGATCGACATCCAGGAATCATGACTACAATGCAATATTCTGGATTAGGATGGTGTGAACCACAAAATTATCACAGGTTCTGTGTACGACACCTTGCTGCCAATTTTGAAAAAGAACATAAGAGAGCATGTTTGAAAGAAAGGGTTGTTGATATAGCTAGTCAGGTATCACTTGTAAAATTTAAAAAGCATTCGAATCAATATATAACCATTGAGCCTAGGGCGGAGAAGTGATTTTATAATAAAGCTACAACAAAATGGGCTCTAGCATATGATGGGAGAAAAGATCCGGGATTATGACAACAAATTATGCCGAGAGTTGGAACCATGTTATCCTAACTTGCAGAAAACTTCATATAACTGTTTTGGTGAAATCATTGTTTTATAAAGTAGTTGAATACTTTGACCAACGACGTGTAGAGATATCAAAACAGACTGCCAAAGGTCAAACACTCACCAAATATGCAATAATAATGCTCAATCGGTCGAAACTACATGCAATTGGGCACCAAGTGAAAAATTTTGACCGCGAGAAATGGTTGTTTGAGGTCATAACTAAGAAACATGGACAAAAAAGAGAAAATCCACAAACAGTTCGCATTAGCGATGTAACATGTACATGCGAAAATTGATAACCTTACCGTCTCTCATGCTCTTATTTACTTGCTTGTTGCGCTTCTCAGAATGTTAATCATGATCCATATATTGGTGATTGGTACAAGTTAGAGAATGTAAAGAAAACCTATGCTGGTAGATTTGAGCATATTCTAGATAAAGGTCATCCTCGTTGACCTGTAACTATAAACTTTCCACAAGTGTAACATGATGAGGCGACAAAGAAGAGGAAGAAAGGTAGAAAAAAGTTGACAAGGTATAAAAATGAAATGAATTTACAAGTAGCTGAAAAAAAGAAAAATAATGCACCTGATTCTTCCATTGATTTATAATAATATACTATAGTGAATAGTATTATGCTCAACTTAAGCGATTAGGTATATGTTCTGAAACTCCAGCTTTAATTTTTTTAGATCGTAAAGTATTTGGGAGTCATCTTCAGGGTTGGATTCAATTATGTGTACAATCTCATAGATTTACTCTTTTTTTTGTTGCAACTTAATAGATTCGTTTGATGCAATTACATTTTATGATATGCACTTGCTACCTTGGTCATCAGTGACAGTTTGTGTATCAGATATTCCATCTAAAAAGAAAAAATAATTTTATTATAAAGTGGAGAAATATTTTCACATGATTTATATTCATATTATAGTAGAAGACAGAGTTCTGACTGTCAAAATTTAAAAGATAGAACATGAAAGTAATATGTACTCTTATCGCAATATAAAAATAGAATGTATGTAAAGCATTTGAATTAACAAACTTTAAATAACTTGTTAGTTTCATTCACATATCATTTCATTAAGTTCCTAAAAGTAAAATAATATCAGTACATCATACCATCACTACAGAAGTAAAAGCTATAATATTTTATAAAAGATTTATAATGTGATTTAGTTACAAAAGATACAATATTCTCCTCAATAAATATGCAAGTATTTGTGACCTCCAGTACCACATTTCTTAGGTTGAGGGACTCGGTCTGAACGACGCAAGTTACCAGGCTTGTGTTGTTTAGAAACTCGTTCAGAGCGTCATAGATAAACATTTATTTCCTTCACATATCGTTGATTCAGTGGTTGGATGGTTATCGATGTTGATTCTACTATCTCCATAACAGGTTGTGGTGGTGGAGGCTGTTGTGGTGGTTGGAAGGATTGTGAAGAATTATCTTCATCGCTGGGCTTTAACACATGAAACATCGGATTTGGAATGTCAATAAGTCTAATTAGTGCAGAATTCTTATTAACATTAGAAGGATAATTCATGTCATGTACTAGATTATGAGGTTCATCTACGAATGTGATCGTCGATGGTGGTTCATTAAGATGAGATGAAACATCACCGAAACCAGATGACGATAGTGTGTAACCAGAAATGAACTCACTGTTTGTGTAGGAAGCTTCTGTAGGATCAGAAACTGGTTGAATTAACTTATTATTTATGCGAGGAAGTCCTGTAGGATCAGATCTAGTAGAAGTATATGTTGTTGGTCTTCGACTTCTTCATTTATACGGAGCCGCTTATTGCGACCACCACGTCCTCCGGCATGACCAACCCGTTTAGGACGCCCTACAGGATCTGCCTTTTTTTCGACGTTCCTCCGCAGAGAAATCTTGAAATAACCTTTTTTGAGATTTATTTTGAATATTGAGCCAACCCTTATTGGCCGTGGAATGAACATCTCCAATAATATCTCCAGAAGTAAAAGCCATTATTTTTTCAAGCACATTTCCCTATGAAAATATAATAAGCGATATTAATAAAAATATATAAATATAAAACACAATGTTAAACTACTAAGAAAAAAAATTACATAATAAATAAAATGTGCCTTAAAATAAGTACCGTGTATGCATGGATGCCACCTATTCGAGAATGAAATTTACGCGTAATTCTGACAAACCAGTCATTCTGTTCATTAACTGTACCATCATCATCATGCCAACATTCACTTCAACTAATATATCATTACGTGAATCCCATTTATGTAGGTTTTGTGAATGCACTAATTTTCAGTTAGGATAAATTTTACCTTTTAAGGTCATCTTATACAGATCTTTATAATAAACAGCGTCATCAGAGATATTCTGGATCATCCCAAACTGTCTTATCACCCTATCAATTGTGTGGGGCTCTACTATAAACATACAAATCAATGGACCTCGATAACACCATATTCCATTTCCTGAAGTACAATATGGAGGCAACATACTTAAGATATCAGTATTATAGGGTTGCCATATAAATTAACATGGAGAAGGTTGATCCAAAACAACACAATAGACTGAGACACTATGTGCACTAGTCTATGCATATATAAGATGAACAAGCCACCTACAAAAAAATATAATAGTAAATATAAAATTGTGATAAATCACTACCTAATTTTGAGATAAGGCACACTTCATTATAAAATCATTATGAAATTATTTTCTTTATCTTTAGAGTGATTTTAATGTCAATTTTAATAAATTTTAGAATGCATATATATAATTTACCTTAAACTAAGTGTACCTAATGGATAGTCTATCCAGAAATTCTCGTCTATTAGAGATGGACCAGTGCGCAAGGGAGCAAGAGTAGGCAATCTCTCCCATGCCCATAACTGTAATAACACTAAACAGCAGGCGACTGCCTCAGTATCTCGGGTACTAGCTTTATATAACTTCCTACATAGATACTCAAGAATGTAGCTCCACAGGCGTATTTTTTGCAAGTATCAATATCCTGGATGAAAAGAATCCATATAATATGTACCACTCCTCCAGAATAATCAGTAAACATTGTCCCCGTAATCAACTGCAATATATATGATTATGTATATCACCTTATATATACATCAGAGTATCAGACGCGTCAACTGGAAGTTGCTAAAAAAAAATTATAAACCAACTTAATTAAACTCTGGACCCATTAAATCGACTGAGATCAGGTTGCTCTCCAAAGACATGGCTCACTGTATTAACACGGAATTCTGCATCTACATGTGTAGGACCAATAACTGGCTTTCCATCTATAAGCAAACCAACGAGAATACCAACATCTTGCAAGGTAATAGTACACTCTCCAGTAGGTAGATAAAAGGTATGAGTTTCTGGTCTCTATCTCTCCACGAGTGCGGTGATGAGACCCCATTCCAAATGAAGGGTAAGACACTCTAGCAATACCATTATTCAGTGTTAATTAATAAGGGAACCATTCTATGATCTGGGGGAGGAAATCTAGATTGATTAGGATTACGTCGAGAACATCTCTGAGCATGTCCACCCCATGCATTACATATTACTGTAAATCTATGATTATTTTGCAAGTGCAAAACAGTAGGGTCTTGAGGACACAGATCCATTACCTATAATTATACATAAAAATTAATTATGAGTAATAATGTGAATCAATCATATCATACAATAGTAAGAAGAAACAATAAAAAATAAAGAACAGAAGAATGAATAAAATAGAAGTTCATAAAATTTTGACAAAAAAATTAGTGAAAGAGAAGGAATGAATCATTTTATTTTAAAATTTGTGGGATTAGATTATAATTTAAATTACATGAATATAAATAAAGAAAAAATTAAAAAAACAAAAAAATGATCTTCAAATCCCATTTCGTTTCATGGCTCGTTCCTTCTTTTCTACCAAATGAAGCCTTAATGCATGCTTGATTTTTGAAAAGTTAAGAATAAAATATTTAGGAGGTAAATTGAATTACTTTTATTTATTTATTTATAAAGTAAAATGAAGACTAAAATAAATAAGAATCAAAATTAAGTAGTAAAGTAATCAAAATACTTTCTTCTTTATCTGATTTTTTCAATACATAAAAGTTTTTCATTTATGTTAGATATATTCATCTAGTGATGATGTACAAAATGTTATACGTACATTTAATCTTTTATATAGCTCATATGTCATTTGCGGTGCAGAACCTTATTGCGCTGTAGTGACAATAACACTCGCATAAAATCATTATAATTAACTTTATACTTACAAATATCTTATTGTCTACAGTGCCAAGTTGCTTGGACTATAAAAGATTCATTTATACAAATACAAAAGAATAAATAGCAACATATACACTATATTGCATGTCCAGATAATATGTTACAAGTGTCCGACATTTGATAATTTATCCCGAGCAGGTGAGCTTTACGTCAGCAAACAATAGTCTAAGAATAGTGCTACTCTTAAAGCTTAGGATATATGAACGAAGTACTTGTTTTAGTTTATCCAACTGCAAAACTATAATAGATACATAGTGGTTTCCATTCCTAATCGTGAAATAAAAACTAAAATAAGAGATTCTACAGAGCCTCGATCGGGTGCTGCAGTTAACCGAAGACCACATCCATGTTAAACCAGAGGCGAGATTGAGAAGTCTTAACAACCTAATATTACTATTCAGAAGCATTTGGTAAATTCCAGAAAATTATGTTAGAATCCCGAGAAAGTGATTCCAATTTAAATTCCAACAAGATAATAACAAGCACATGTTTACTTCATTGAAACTTGAAAGTTCAACCAAATAGTCATTCGGGTAAGAACATAAATGACGCCTCCAATATCGAGCAGAATGAATCCTACTGAGTAATGTACCAAGGCAGAGAATAGACCAGATATATGTAGTGTTAAATGTATCTAATAGTTTTGAAGGTTTGTTCCAACTAGTTCAAGCAACAAATGAGTAACTCCTTTAACACAGGTATGATGGCTTATCCAGAAAGAGAAGAAAAAGGTATTGTCTTCACACCCTGGCGGGAGGGGGGAGGGGAGGGGGGCTTGTAGCAGAATTCCAGACATTGATGGTGCACGCATACAGGCCTTTACGAGTGAAGATATTTCAAAAGTTATCTTATATACTTTTATAAATTATATAAACGTATAAGAGAGATAAAATAACTTAAATTTATTTGTTTATATTTTTCTCAAAGAAATCTCCTGCCCTCTCTTACGGCTGCGGACTTGCATTAATCTCCTTGAACCATCAGAAAATATTTTAAGAGAGTCTTAATGTCGTGACCATATGGTGGTGATTCGAGTAAATTCAGCCCGACAATATATTTTTACTCGGGTCAGTCCTCGAATGGATATTCTAAGTTTGGGTACTTGATTTTTCCATGTTTATGTATAGATGCATTTGATGGGTTATCATCCAATTAAGTAGTTCCTCGAACTGATAGTGAGACTCATGTAAGAGAAAATATCCAGATAGATGATATATATGTATGTGCTCTCAAATACCTAACATAGACCCAGTTCTTCGCTACTCTGACTGGAGATTATTCATCATTTGATCTAGCTGCATCTCAAGAGGGGTTGTAGAGTATAACCTCACATAGTCGTCTGACTATCCAAACTTCATTGTTTTCATGTAAGACATACGGCTAGTGTCCATCTAGGAGCTTAATATGAGCATCGTCTTACCGTGGATATTTTTTTAACTGAATGATACAATTCTGACGAGATCAAGGATGACGATAAAGTAAATATAATTAGACAGAGAGCTTAAACATTTTGTCCAAAAAAGTCTTAAAGAAAATTATATTATTATCATTGAGATATGTCATCGATAAATGAAATAATTTTGGAGCTGGTTTTCCCAACTTCTTAGTAGATCAGTGTTTTTGCTATTGAAGTTCCCTCTTGTGGTTTGCAAGTAACCAGGTTAAAGATATGTGTATATAGTCTGAATCGATTTTTTTACTGCCACATGATTGTGTATGTGATATGAAGATACAATCCAACGACATAATTTAAATGGATATTGATAACAGAATAGAGCTTAAACATAAGTAGATTGGTTAATCTGTGACAACATTAAAACCTTCCACAAACATATTATAAACTTTATAATCAAAAAATTAAATAAATAGAAACAAAGGTTACCGTACAAAATAAGGTTTGGTGTGACTTCAGGAGCTCCAAATTCTGTGCGTTAACAGGTTTTTTGAGGAAGTCCACCTCAGTCATTTTCAGATTGTGCTAATAAGGATATGTTAACATCAATCTGAAGTTCATTTTGCACATAAGAGCTTGTGTGACGACTCCAAACTTATGTTATGGTCTGAGAGTTTCAATACCTGATCGCGAGTATTCATAATCATTCAATTAGCCATCTTCGATTATTTGGACTTATGAGACATCATTTATGTAGCTAGATGAATAATAAATTACTTAAAGGCTCCATACATGTGTTAGTGTACTTGTAGCCTCCGACATACATTGCTTAGTGGATATATGAATGTGACAAAACCTTTCTCGAACATATTATAAATTTTTATAATAAAAATTAAATAAGTAAAATATAAAGTTACCACACAAAGTGGGTAGTCGAGAAGCTTGATATAGATCGGTTGAGAGTTTGAATCTGAATAATAGTACTTGGGCAGGTGCCCAAGGAATATGGGTCTTCATCATTAATGCATGACATTTATAAATTATTTGTGATGCAGAATGTTAGTCTGAATGGTTCGTTAGCTTAGTGATACATTCTAGATGTTGATTGGACTTTTAATAATTTCAAAATTTTTAAAATCAAAATGCAAGGTCAGTGACTCATGTCCAGACAGTATTGTATGTATATTAATCATCAAGTCTTTACTTTAACCAAAATATAGACTGATGTTTATGATCCGAGCAGAAGAAGAATCTTTAACTTATAACTATTGGAGAGAAGCGATATAAGTGTGCTCGATAATATCTTTAATGGGCGATAACAGTGCTTGGACATATATGATCAGTCAAATGTGCTAAAAATAGTGGAGATAGACATAGACCAGTTTCATTTAATTATATTAATAACAATTTTAACAAATAATAGTTTTCGAAGGAACATAATCCATTTAGGCAAAAAGCAATTTGGACATACTCTTTTCCAGATACCAATTGATGTTATGTTCATGATTTTCATTTAAATAGATACGTGATCCTACAGTATCTGGGATATATGTAAAAAAATACTTAATTATAATGCATAAATGTTGTTTGAGCTCGTATTGACACCATATAGAAATATGTGATGTAAAAATAAATTTTACCAAAATGTATAAAGCTTCTAATCGACGGTTTATAGTGCTCGGACATACATTGGTTAAGAAAAATGTAGCCAAACTCTTCTGTGAAAATATCACAAGATTTATAATTAAAAAATTAAATAATAAAAAAGTACCATACATAGTGAAATTGAAAGCCCTGAAATGATGAAATGTCATGTTTCATATGGTCATATTAATTGAGATAGAAGCTTTGTTCCGAGTAGGACAAACATTTGAGTAGGACTAATTTCTTATGTGAAACAAGGCTATTTGTGACTAGCTTTTGAGTAAAATATGTAGCCCAAGCATATATGTGGATAAGCATTATCGACCTTAAATAAATAAAATGTGTCCGGTCCATATGCAAAGATTAAGCTTTTGAAGGAAGCTAGAGGCATGGTGGTTAAGATTGCCGCTATTAAGCAGCCAATTTAAAGGACAACAAGAGCCAGAATCTTTGACGGATCAGTGTATATAAAATAAATGGAATGAACCATCGAAGCTGTCGACAGAAAAAAAAAATTATTAAAAAATCTATACGATTTCCACATACAGTGTCAATTTATTAATGCTAATTTTTGTCACCGTCCAATTCTGAAAGATGACTATTACTTAGCTTACTCCATCACTGATCACCGATCTCATAGCTTACTCGGTCACCGATCTCATATATATCAACAGGTGAGCAGTACAGTCTTAATGCCTGGGGGAAATTTCAGCCCATTTTTTTTTTAGTAAATGGCTGTTTCGTTTCTCTGATTATCAAAGAAAGATTTAACCTGAACCAAATAAAGAACAGACCTCACCCTAATTTTGGTTGATGCATATGGACTAGTTTTTCACGGTCACATTGTCCAAGGGGTTGGGTTGAAATTTTCCTCCAATTAGCAGTAACACACACGTATAAAACCTCTACTATTTAAATTTCCACACTTCTTACTTCTAACAATATTGTAATTAGAAATAATTCAAAAATTATAAGGTCCTATCTAAATACCAAATCAAACGTACCCATTATAATCCCATTATGGGGTCTGGGGAGGGTGCGATGTACGCAGCCTTGCCCCTATCCTTAGGAATAGAGAGGATGTTTCCAGATAAGACCCCCGGCTCGACACGACTCACATTTTATTCACATAATAAAAAAATAGGTACGAGTAGAATAAGGATACAATACCAGTATTGGTCGTCGAATGCCACTAATTTCAAATTGTAGATATTACACCAGATCGGCTAGTTGAATTCGGCGTCTCCAAGAAGACCTATCAAATATCATGTATGGTGAGAGTTTTTAAACTGCTAAATCTAACCTCATTTGTTCCTTCCAAGTAGGGGTGTTAAAACAAGACTGGAGAAAAAAAAACTGAACCGAAGATTGGATTGTGACCGAAAATGAACCGAACCGAAATAGATTTGACCAAAATCTAGAAAACCGGATTGGATTGTATTAGTTTGGTCTAATCTCCAATCTTAGGGTGTGGACCGATTGGAATGGACCGTTCTGGACCAGATAA
>JAUEJK010132512.1:0-11233 GCA_032274865.1 Eryngium alpinum | reverse complement strand
TGAAAACTAGGGTAACATTTTATCTAATCATGTAGGTGGCAAATGCATCCTCCAATCTTCAGTGGATTGCGAAAGTCGGCAAGGTTTGAGTAATCAGATTGCAAGGATTATAATACACTGCCCAGACAAGGAATTTAGTGCGAAACTAGTTCGTCTTCCCAAGTCGCTTCAGCAGCTGTACGACATTGGCTTGAAGAAATTTGGGTTCTACCCTACCAAAGCTTTAACCAAGGACAGAGCTCTCGTCGAAGATATTGAGGTAATCAGAGATGGTGATCATATTATCCTTACTACTGATAATCTTGAAAATTCTAACTGCTAGAGTTCGGGTTGCATGTCAGCCTCTGTAATGAGCTTCGCTACACCATTCTCCCTTAGCTTGTCTGTTGCCTCAACCAATTTTCATTTGAGTCAAACAATCACAAGATTTTGCAAGTTAAAAGAATGTTTTTCATTTATAGGCAAAAGTCTAATTAGTAGAGTAGTCCCTTGCTAATTCTTTCCATGTTTTGGTTCAACTAGTTTTTAACTGTAAGGGTATTAGTCGAACCATAATCTGTTAGAAGTCTTAGAAAGTTTATCACTGGGTTATTATCTTATTCTCGAAATTCATTTTTAATTAAAGTAATTGAATTTGTAGGCAATGCTCAAGTATGCAGCCCAAATTGATCATGATATGCTGAAATTTGATTATAAGATTCTTCTTCTGAAATTATGGATGCCAGCATTGTTTAGGGTTGGCAGGGGTGGACCTCCTATACCAAAATCAACTAAAAATCTTCTTCATCTTGATACATACATAAATGGAATTAATGAAAACCACACATTATTAACATATTAGGCTAATTGTCGAATGCCTAATAGGAATGTGACGAACTTTGTAGATATCTTGGCCTTCCAAGTTCTATCCCGGTAAAGAGCTTGTACTCTGTCGGTGAATGCCCTAGGCATATACCCAATATTTAGGTGTTTTAAGAAGTGATGAATATCAAGCCATCCGGAAGCATGTCCAACTTATTACATTTAAGTATATCTAATTTAGAAAGATAAGACATGGCTCCTTCATCCACCTTCCAAATTTTAAAGTTGGGCAGAGACTAAGAATAAAGTTGAGGGAAACCCGTAGTTGCATATTATCTTCCTCCCCCGTAGGAGTTGTGACTGAAAGAGGTGTTGTTAGGGTGGGAAGTTTTTCCAGAAATCATTGAATCTTCCTCCAATATACAATTCCAAAAAACTAGACTGGTGAGAAACAATTGTAGTCATATTCCTTTTGGTAGTACATCAAGAGAAATCCAATATACAAACAGTCAACCAAAGAACATTCCCACAATTGAATCCTACTTCTCCTTTAATGGCAAGACTAGCATAACACAATTCATTGGATATGAAGAACTCAATAGTATTTTGAATGAGATCATGTGTTTCACAATACTTGGAATCAACATATTTCTCCACTGAACACTTCGTTTTGCTTAATGCAGCGAGGTCGTGTGTTTCACAATACTTAGAATCAATTTTCTGCGGTACTTCTAACTCATTCGATCCATTAAATCTCAAGCTCTCATTATCTTTAATGGAAGGACAGTAAATAGGAGCAGGAAGGTACAACTGCTTAAGCTTACATAAAACATTTGGTATCATGACAATACTCCATAGTCCATACCCTTAAATCAAGGGTTTCCAAATTTTGCAGGTTGCCTATTGACGAAGGCAACTCTTCCACCTCACTGCCATTAAAAGTCAAATAATTGAGGCATACCGGTTTCCTCACTAATTCCAAATCCCCTAACCATCAAAACCCTAAAGATTTTTTCCTCCCAATTGTTTGCCTGGTCACTAGCTCTGAACAAAAAGAGAGATTGGATTTGTGGCATTAAATTCAAAAGCATTTGGAGAATTTTTATAACAGGATTCCACAAGAAGAATGACATAGGATATATGTGTTTCCCCAGAGTCGGGTAGTGAAAAATCAATCCGTTTCAAGAACCAACAAACGAATCTGCAATTAGGCGAAGTGATAGAAGATAACACATTTTTCATGGCGGTAACCGTAAGGATTGAGAGGTATATCACCAAAGTTTAACATTGAGAATTGGGGTAAAGATTTGATACTATTACTATTGAGATGAGTTTGATTTGAATAAAACTTGGGTTATGCGGTGAAATTACGAAATGTCTTACAAACATATTTGCATATGATCTTAGATTGTAAGCTCCGCCAGAAGTTCCATCAACAATTAACCCTGTTAATGTCTGTCAATAACCTTGGATGGTGGAGGTGTTTCCACTACAATTAGTGCTCCTGATCAACAGCCCCTTATTTGCTGATGTATAAGCAATGACAACCACTCCCATTATCCAATTCAATTATCGGAGTACTGTTACAATTTTTAGCCCAGAAACCACGTATTATCTATAAATAAACTTATCCTGTTAAAGAAAAATAATTTAAATAAAAAATAGACTTTAATTCTATGTGATTTTTTTGAAAAAGTTCCAAACTTGGAAGTGCTAACAGGTGGAGTGCTGAATGGTATCGGGAATCTAAATTGTTATTTGCTATATTCATAATTATAATTATTATTGTATAACATATTATAAATATTAGAAACATTCACCAGCATCAATTTGTTGGACTCGGCTATTAATATTAGATATTATGTATACAGTAGAACCTCTATACAAGAATACTCTATATAGTAATAAACTCTATATAAGAATAACAAATGTTGGTTTCAACTCGGGACTAGTTATAATTAGAAATAGCCTCTACTTTATAATATTCTATACGTTTTTAAGGAACATTGTTAAGTAACTTACCTCTATATAATAATAAAATATAATTATATTATATATTTTTATATATTTATATAAAGTATTAAAATTATATTAACTTAAAATGATGTACTGTATTTATTCAAAGTAGTTTTTGACAATGATTTAATTTTATGGGTTAACAAAAGTCATCTTACGTCCGGAGTAACTCATAACCACAATCAACTTATTTGTTGATAACTTATAAAATATGCTTGAAGTTTGTTAGACACTAGATTTTTTATATTTCAAGCCTTCACTTTTCTAAAATTCTTAATCTTGTAAATTTCTTAATTTTATAATTTTAAAAGGTAAACAAATATGTATTTTAAGTGTTTATAATGTATATAAATTATTTTATATATATTTAAAAGATTTATATGTACACATCTGTTTAAAAATAACCTCTCTATAATAATATTTTTTTCCGATCCCAAAGATATTAATGTATAAATATTTTACTGTACATGAAATTTGAGCGTTAGATGCAAAGCATAAATCACATTACCCGAGGTGGGTGAGTATGAGCCTGTTTGACAAACAATTATAAGTGGCTGCAGCTTATAAGCTAAAAAACAGCACTTATTTGGTTTGGTGCTTTTTTTTCAAGCTTTTTTTTTATAAGTAATTTTCTCACTTTAAGTTGAGCTGTTTGGATGGGCTTAAAGCTGACTTATAAAAAAAGCTTGAAAAAAAGCACCAAATAAATACTCCCTCCGTTCTTTTTTATCTGCTTTTAGGACAAGTTTCACGTAGTCTTAGGTGATGTTTTTATCTATTTTTATTTAATATTTTTTTATAAAAAATATATCAAATTAAAATTTAGAATCTAAATTTTAATTTGATATATTTTTTATAAAAAAAAATATTAAATAAAAGTAGATGAAAACATCACCTAAAACTACGTGAAACTTGTCCTAAAAGCAGATAAAAAAGAACGGAGGTATAAAATATAAATAAAAAAGATTTTTTTTACTAATTTAACTGCTTATAAGCCGGATATAAGCGATACACAAACAACTCCACTATTCGCTATGTTTAAACGTGTAAAGTGGAATAGGGACATACTTCTCAAACACTTGCAAACAAGACTGTAATTTGAGCGGCCAGCTCTACACACTCGGCTCGATTAAGCTCAAACTTGACAAGCTCGAGCTCGGCTCAAGTTCGTTTATAATTTTTTATAATTATTTAAATAAAAATTAAATTTTAATAATTAATATATATAATCTAATTATAATTATATTTTCTATTTTAAATTATATTTTAATATAAATATAAATATATTTAATTTTTTAAAAGAAAATATTTAAAATATATATTATTTTCTCTTGGCTTGCTCGGCTCGAGATCGACTCGGCTCGAGAAGCTCGCGAGCGAGCTCGTGTTGAGTCGAGCTTGAATACTACATTTGAGCTCGTATATGAAATTGAGCTCGGCTCGGCTCGTGAAAAAAAACTAGAACTAAACGAACTCGGCAACGAGCTTGGCTCGAATTACAAGCATGCATGAACCTTGAACGTATGCATAAACATTTGAATGCGATAATATTAATTAGACAGACTTTATGTTATCATTACAACCCAGTTCAGTTACAATGTGCTGCGATTTTGTTCACAATTTCCAATAACATTTCTAGGATATCTTTGAAATAAGCCGCACTTTTTCTGATATATCTTTAGTATTGTCACTAGTCCCCTGTCAGTATCAATGACGAGATGGTCTACAGAAAGAAAGAAACTTCGTCAGTGTTGCTTAGACACATGTATCTCAGTACTTGAAGGGGTAGGTAGGTACCTTAGATTCCATTACAGGAATACCATAGATCTCCTAGTGCGACCAAGATGATCCTTCAATAAATTAAGCAAATAAAGTGGCAGTGCTTAGACATAATAATAATTGCAGTTTCCAGAAAAGATATGAGAAACATAAGATTTGACGGTAAAATGGGAACTGTTCATGAGTTGAAGTAGCATTTCTATTTCCTTGGCATAGGTCCAAACAGACTACCTCGCCTCAAAGACGCAGCTGTTGTGAAATTTGAATTTGCATATATTTACGAAAAAAAACAGAAAACCAGCTTTATATCTTCAGATGCTTTATGGTTTCACTAGGTTTACTTATATCAACTTTCCTGTGAATTTTAATTTTGTAAATCCTAGAGTTGCGTTAGCTTGACTTGAATGGGATGACGTAAATGAAATAGATTAAAGGAAAAATAGAAGAATGCAAGGATAAGGGAGAAGGATTACAGAAAGGGGTACCTTTATAAACACCTCAATACAAGGTGAGTTATTTAGCAAGTAGCGTATCACATAATCAGGAAATTTTGTCAGGGGTTCAGGTTGCAATCTGGAATCTAGCAATGTAAGAGACTCCAGGTTATCAAATGGAGACCGCTGATCTTGTAAAAAACAGGGAAGTCTCGAAAGAACCTAAAAAGGTGAGCCGGCAAGTGAAATTGAATCATACAATTTAAAGAATACTTATAATCTGCATTTTAGGAGTATGACTGTTACACTTACTATTTTACGAAGATAAATCATTACCTGAATTGTCACGAAAGAAAGTGTGAGAAACTCGGTACTTTTAAGTTCATGAAACAGAGTAATTAGGTTTCGGACTACTTGCTTCTTCTTCTTATCCTCCTCCTCCGGTTTGCACTCCCGCTCAGACTTGTCAATATGTATATGCATATCAAGCTTCACTTCGTTTAGTACAGGAAAACCTTCCACCGAAGACAATGTTGGTACCCAGTTACCTTCAAATATAAAAGATGAAAGATTTGGTGCGGAAACCAGAAAAGTACAAGTTGGAGGTGGCTCAAAATATTGATGGGAAATAGTGAGACTTGTGAGATTAGGAGAATTGATCATGAAAACCTTCAAACCGGAAAAGTCAGGACTATCTTTCAGCGTTAATCTCTTCAAATTGGCAAATCCCTCAAAACGGAGTTGTCTTTCACCATTTAATACAGTTATATTTTCAAGATACAAAGTTGTTAAAGAGGGCAAACTCCAAGTAGAGAGCGATGCTTTGCAATGTGAGAGGTACAAGTTTCTTAAGAGTGGAAAACTCAACGGCATATTGTCACCATCTAAAGGTCCAAATCCACATACACAACGCAAAGTCTGTAAAGAGGGCAAACTCCAATCCACCAGATTTACAGCACAACTTGTGAGAGATAAGTTTCTTAAGCTCGGAAAACTTATTGGATAGTCAATTACTGCATCGGTAACCATAAACTGTTGAATATGATGAGTACTTGCATAATGAAAAATTCGTGTGCAGAGGGATTTTTCAAAAGGGCCAAAATCTATTTCAATGGAACAAGTTTTAGATTGTTGATTTCGTCTAATGAGAAACTCGTTGACAAGCTTGACAAAATTATCACGATCATGGACAAACTTGACAAAATTAGAACAATTGAGATGATGGGAATGGAAGTTGAGAAAAGGAAGAGTAGTCCAGATATTTACCCATCTTTTTGATAAAACACACGTTTGAACTGCGACATTCAAATCAACAAAGGAAAGAATTTGATGAAGGAGTTCATCGGGCAATGTGCTGATTATATCTTCTTCATCATATTCCCCACTTTTCCTCGGCAAATTCTCCATCAAATTTCTCCTTAAAAAAAGAGAAACCGCACCTAATATAATGCAACTAATAGTTGTTAGTTTAGTCCTGGTATCTTATATACACTACCTAACAGGGTTACCGTGTTCGCTTGCCAGAAACTGAGAATTATTTAATTAGTTAATAATATGTATTTTAAAGAGAATATAAGTTCATTATATATTTAATTGAATATATTTAATTTGGATTTTATATATTTTATTATATAAATATAAATATATATTTTATTATTAATATTTTATATAATAATAAAAATTATGAATAATAAAATAATTTAAATTAGTAATAATTAATATTATATCCTATATCGAGTTCTAAATTTTTAACAGGTTAATTATTAATATAATTATAATTATTTAAATATTCGACTCATATTTAAAAAAATAACTCAATAGTCCAGTTAATACGAATTCAAATTGGAATCGAATAAAAAAACAATGAATGGGCATGTACCGTAGAACCTCTATACAGTTGGGACTGGAGAAAAATATTATTATAGAGAGGTTATTCTTATATAGGGGTGTACATATAAATTTTTCAAATATATATAAAATAATTAATATATATTATAAACACTTAACAAATATATTTATTCACATTTTAAAATTAAAAAATTAAAAAATCTACAAGATTACGAATTTTAGAAAAGTGAATTCTTAAAATAGAAAAAATCTAGTGTCTAAGAAACTTTAAGCATATTAATATATTGTCAAGAAGTTGATTATGATTATGAGTTACTTCGGATATAAGGATGTCGTTTTGTTAACCCATAAAACTATATCAATATCACAAACTGCTTTAAATAAATACTTTATATCATTTTAAGCTAATATAATCTTAGTACTTTATATTAATATATAAAAAAAATATAATATAATTGTATCTTATTATTACATATTATTATTACATAGAAGTAAATTACTTAACAATATTTTTAAGAAAAGTATAAAATATTACAACCGGAGTTGGGACCAGTTTATTATATTCTTATACAGAAATTCTGCCCTATACGATGCTAGAACTTTTGACAAAAAATTGTAGGGTTTATGAGAAACATACAATATGTGCGACTTAATGGACGATATGCCAAGGGGAATTGGGCAAAATGAAGAAGACAGAATCAGCACACTTCCCGATGAATTAATTCATTTAATTCATCACATTCTCTCCTTTGTTGATTCCCGTTTGGCAGTTCGGACGTGGGTTTTATAAAAAAGATGGGTAAATCTCTGGTATACTCTTCCTTTTCTCAATTTCGATTCCCTTTATTTCGATATGGTTTATTATTCTAAGTATGTCGATAATTTTCTCATGGGTCGAAATCAACAATCTCCTACTTTTTCCATTACAATAATTTTTTGTTGTATCAATAAACGTGTCACAAAATCCATTCTTGATTATGCAAGTACTCATCGTATTGAACAATTTACTATTTCCCGTGCAGTAATTAACTCTTCGTTTAGTTTTCCCACCTTAACAAACTTATCCCTCACAAATTCCAAAGTAAACCTGCCACATTGGTTTTGCCCTGTTTACAGACTCTGCGTTTACATGAATATAAAGCTTTACATAATGATGTGCCGTTGAGTTTTCCGCTCCTACAAAACTTGCATATCTCAGATTGCGAAGCAACACTCTCCACTTGGAGTTTGCCCTCTTTAACGACTTTGCATCTTGATTATGTAATTATTGGTAATGGGGAAGGACAACTCGGTTTTGAGAGATTTAACAACTTGAAGAAATTAACTCTCGAAGCATGTCCTGTAATTTATGGTGTGAAGGTTATCACTATTAATTCTCCTAATCTCACAAGTCTCACCATTTGCCAAAGTCATTTAGCCTATTCTCCGACTTGTACTTATATGATTATGGCACCAAATTTGTCATCTTTCAAATTTCAAGGTAACTGGGTACCAACGGTGTGTGCTGAGGATGGTTTTCCTTTGTTAAACCAAGTGAACCTTAATATTGGTATTCAGCGTAACTACTACTCGGAGGAGGAGAAGCAGCAAGATGCTCGGAAACTAATTACTCTGTTTCATGAACTCCAAAGAACCAAGCTTCTCACACTCTCTTTCCAGACAATTCAGGTACTGATTAATGATTTATCATCGTACTTGATACATCTTACTACAGTAAAACCTCTGTATAGTAATAACCTCCTCATAGTAATAAATTTAATGGTCCCAACTTGTGACATTTATAAATAAGAATAAACTCGTGTTTATTTTAGTACCGTTCTTAAGAAATTTACCTATGTACAGTAATATAAACATAAAATAATATATATATATATATATATATATATATATATATATTTATATAAAATTTGCACAATGATACATTAGTTATTAAATTTACGATTATATAAATTAATTATTTCAAAGTTAAATATCACAATTATTTAATCATTCATAGGATAAGACATATATACGATATGCATACAGGACGTACATATTTTTCTATTTATTAGATATGTGTATCAATGAATCTATTCAATCTATTGATGATGTATTTATATGTATTTATTTTTCTAAAATTTGTGGATGTTATATATATATATATATATATATATATATATATATATATTAAATTTATGTTTTTAAAATACAAAAATGACATATTTCAAAGTGTTATATAATGTATGTTGTTTATTTTTAAAATTTAATTATTTTTATATGTGCATCTCTCTTTAAGAATAAACACTTAATTTATTTCTCCAGTCCCACCAATATTACTATATAGAGGTTTTATTATAAAAGCACTGCTCTCTATATATATACTGTAAATTTATCATATGGTCCAATTACCAAGTCTAATTAGAAATTCTTTCTCCAAGCGCAACAGTCATACTCCTAAAATTCAGATTATAACTAATTGTTTAAATTGTATGATTCAAATTCACTTGTTTGCTCACCTTTTTAGGTTCTTTCGAGACTGCCCACATTTTTAGAAGATCAGCCGTCTCCATTTGGTCACCTGGAGTCTCTTACCTTGCTAGATTCCAGCTCGCAACCTGAACCCCTGACAAACTTTCCTGATCATGTGCTATGCTACTTGCTAAATAACTCACCTTGTATAAAGGTCTATCATGATGAAGAAGATAGAATCAGCACATTGCCTGATGAACTCCTTCATCACATTCTTTCCTTTGTTGATTTGAACGTCGCAGTTCAGACGTGTGTTTTATCAAAAAGATGGGTAAATATCTGGACTACTCTTCCTTTTCTCAAGTTCCATCGCCATCTTAATAGTTCTAATTTTGTCAAGTTTGTCCATGAGTTTCTCGTTAGACGAAATCAACAATCTAATACTATTTCCATTGAAATAGATTTTGGACTTTTTGGAAGATCCCTGGCCAGACCAGTTTGTCATTATGCAAGTACTCATCATATTGAGCAATTTACGATTACCAATGCAGTAATTGGCTATCCATTAAGTTTTCCGATCTTAAGAAACTTATCTCTCACAAGATGCAATGTAAATCTGGGGGATTGGAGTTTTCCCTCTTTACAGACTTTGCGTTGTGTATCTGGATTTGGAACTTTAAGTGGTGACAATGTGCCGTTGAGTTTTCCACCCTTAAAAGACTTCTCACATTTCAAAGCAACGCGCTCTACTTGGAGTTTGCCCTCTTTAACAACTTTGTATCTTGTAAATATAATTGTATTAAATGGTGAAAGACAACTCCGTTTTGAGGGATTTCCCAATTTGAAGAGATTAACGCTGAAAAATTGTCCTCACTTTTCTGGTTCGAAGGTTTTCACGATCGATTCTCCTAATCTCACAAGTCTCACCATTTCCGATAAATATTTTGGGCCACCTCCAACCTGTACTTTTCTCGTTTCAGCACCAAATCTGTCGTCTTTTATATTTCAAGGTAACTGGGTACCAACATTGTCTGCTTTGGAGGGTTTTCCTTTACTGGGTACCAACAGAGTAACTGGGTACCTCAAGGTAACTGGGTACCAACAGAGTAACTGGGTACCTCCAACCTGGGTACCTATTGACAAGTATGAGCAGGAGTACAAACCGGAGGAGGAGGATAAGAAGAAGAAGCAAGTCCAAAACCTAATTACTCTGTTTCATGAACTTAAAAGTACCAAGTTTCTCACACTTTCTTTCGTGACAATTCAGGTAATCATTTATCTTCGTAAAATATTCCAAGTGTAACAGTCATACTCCTAAAATGCATATTATGTTTAAATTGAATGATTCAAGTTCACTTGCTTGCTCACCTTTTTAGGTTCTTTCGAGACTTCCCAGATTTTTAGAAGATCAGCTGTCTCCATTTGGTAACCTGGAGTCCCTTACATTGCTAGATTCCAGATTGCAACCCGGACCCCTGACAAAATTTCCCGATTATGTGATACGCTACTTGCTAAATAACTCACCTTGTATTAAGGTGTTTATAAAGGTACTCCTTTCTGTGATTTGGATTAATTTTCTACATGTTAGTCTACACCTGGCCTTCAAAGCCAAACCCTTTTTGTGTTTACAAAGGAGTAATGCTAGATCTACCATTTAAAGAAAAAACATGACTTGTGTTTCATTTGTTAGATAAATCCACTGAATGTTATCTAGATGTATCCTTAATCTGATACTTCTCTCGTATCCTTGCATTCTTCTATTTTTCCCGTAATCTATTTCATTTCCTTCTTTCCAGTTACGTCATTCCATTCAAGCCAAGCGAACTCTAGGGCTGTGTTTGCTTGGGTTGAATGGAATGAATGGAGAATGGAATCAAATTTGAACTCATTTTCAAGCATTCATGTAT
>JAUEJK010132404.1:0-11233 GCA_032274865.1 Eryngium alpinum | reverse complement strand
GGACATAATCCTTATTAAAATTTTCTAATAATTTGCTTAATGAATTCGTAATTTCAATACAAACCAGAATTAAATATTTCTATATTACTTCGTACTTTTATTTGAACATTTCTTTTATAATTTAATACTCTAATTAGATGCGTTATATATTTAATGAATTCAACTACAACCGAGTTGGCACAACACTAGACCACTATTTGTTCAAAATGGTGAGACATGTTTTAGGTTCGAGTCAATGGGTGGGTTATTTTTTAACAAAAGGACATTTTTGCACTTTTTACACGCACAAAGACTACTGTATCCGCTCGCGAAAAACACATTTCCGCAGTTTTTATGCATGGAAAGCATAAAAATCTGGGCAAGAAATAGTCGTCCGACCAAACCGTCCGATCTTTGATTGGACAACACAAAATCGTTGACTGCTTAAAGTTTCATGGCAAACGGTTGCCCTGGATGAACTTTCATATATATGGCAAGCTCTAACTTTATTGTAGAGTGAGTTAACTAAGTTGGTAAATGGTAAAAACTATATAACTCACTACTTTAATACAACAACAAAAAAAATAAAAAATGCAGTATGTCCCACTATGAAAGTATCTGGAGAGGGTGAGATGTACTGTGAGGACCCTAGGCAAAAAAAAATGATATAAAATAAATAAGTAAATAACTACAAAAAGAAGAATGGTATATAACTAAACAAATGCCAAGTAACAAGTAACTAAACACATACCATGGAAAGCATTTAGACAGTAATAACAATTATAATTAATAGAAAAGCAGACATTTGATAAAACCCTGTAAGACAATAAAAAGAAAAGAAACAAGAAGAAACAAGTATCAAGTAATCCCTACAAGTAGTCTGACAGCCTTATCTTACGCCTCCAATAATCCTATCTATGGTCATTTTTTCAAATAGATCTAAGGCTTCCATGTCCAAAGTTAGTTGTGTGCACCATGTCTTCCTCAGCTTACCCCTCCTTCTCACCCCCTCTACTATAACCTTCTCTACTCTCCTCAGCAGCGCCGTCTCCTGTCACCGCTTTAATAAAGACTATAATTCATATTTTTAGGCTATTTAGCTAATTTTGGAGAAGATAATTTATATACATAAATTTATATGTAATTTTCTTTGATAAATTCAATCCTCTATTTTTAAACCAAATGGGCCCAAACAAACAAGTTTATAATTTTATTTTTTTATCAAAAGAGAAAAATAATTACTTGCTAGTAATGGTGGTAAGGGATATAAGTAGCTTGGAAATCAAATATGACAAAGTACGTATGAATTGTGCAAGTGTATGAATTTGACATCAAAATAGCTGATTAAATTATTTATAATTGCCTTTGTTCGATTTTGATCAAATTTCAAAAATAAATAAATAAATAAAGCTTTTGATTTGACCATTAGATAAGAATATAGCCTTTAAAAACGTTTATAGGATATATCTTTTACGATTAAAATATTTTAATATCTGATTAAAGAAACGATTTTATGTGTTTGGAATATATTGACCAAGTTTGACTTAATAAATTAACTCTATAGTCAAAGTGGGAGAAGACATATACTTAAATAATTGTTAATTAAGATTATGCAATTTTATACATTATCGAAACTCGAGAGACCTTTCATACTATATCTTCCCTTCTTTAATTAATATTGCACTGCATTTCCTATCATCTATTTTCAGTTCTTATCCCACTCGGCCTGAAATGATTAAAATGTTTAAAGAGATGCATTATAAGTTTTACAATCTAGTTTTTTATAAAAATTATCCGTCAAATGACAAATTCAACATAACCTAACTATTCACTGCTTCACAAAGTAGCATTAGATGACAACATACATTTCTCCCCATATTTCAGAGGTGACGTTCATACAAGCGTTCATATTCATAAGTGTGGTGAAAAAAAAAAGACATTTGGCACCACTTTGGTCCTATAAAAAGTAAAGAGAACTATATTTTATTACAAATTTTAAAAAGTAAAATATTTTGAATTTTTAAATTTTTAAACACAAACGAATTCCATTATGGCATCAGCTACACAAAAAACATGATAGAAAACTAGAAGAAAGGAGAAGAAGAAAATGTTGGGTTACCTCCTAACAAACGCTTGTTTAAGTATCATTAGCTTGGCGTGGTATCTCGTTTCTGGTCAATCTCGACTTCACCAACACCTCTTACATCTCTTTTCACATTTCCACTTCCTTATCCATATACAAAATTCTTATCCCCCTTCATCTTAGCTTCCAACTCCATGATAGATGAGGTGAGATGTCCCATTTTCTCTTCTAAATTTTCAATATTAGAGTTTTCATCAAATCCTCGTGAGAAGTAGGAGGAGCTTACTTTCATCTTCGATTTGCTGAGGAATAGAAGTTTGAGATGAGGGTATAACATAATTCGGCTTAGTTGTTAGAACCTAGCCATTGTCCTTTGCTAGAATCTGTCACCACCTCTAAATCCACAAATTCCTAAAGCATTATAATTTGATAACCTTGTTTGAAACTCTAGCACACCTCTAATAGCATATATCATTTCGTCATAATGTGTCCTTTTCAGTAAGCATAGTGTCCCGTAGTAGCAAATATTAAACACACCTTAATCGGACTCTCGCTTTTCAAAGCTAGATTCCTCCTAAGTAAAGATAATTCCTCCGACTTCCTCTCCATCCTACTTCAAATTTTTCAACAAAAATATACATACCACCAAATTGTTAAGCATTAGAAATAGTGGCGGAACCACAGGGGAGGGGGGCAAGGGGACAGTTGCCCCTCCTTAGGTTTATAAGACTCATAATATATAGTGTAGATAGTTTAACAATTATTCTAGCAGCCCAATGGTAAAGCTTGTTTTATACTTGAAAAGAGGCCCTAGGTTCGAGTCTACTCCCTCATCCCTTTGATAATTTTTTTTCTTTCCAAGTAAATTTTTTTACTTTGGCTAGTGGAGAGGCTCGAACCTTGAGCCTATTGATACCGAACCTTAAACTTACATTCTAGCCACTGAACTATTGTTCTTTTTTAGAAATAATCCTGATTAGAAACCATGTTTTCAGTCAAGCAGTTATTTATTTAACTTACAATTTTTGCCCCCCATTACTAAAAATCATGGTTCCGCCACTGATTAGAAACCATGTTTTCAGTCAAGAAACAAGCTTCCATAGTGGTCTTGTCCACAAGAGCACCACCACTAGCCGTAATCATATTCCTCTCCATAGGTACCAATTCGTCATAAAAGTATTAAAGAGAAATTTCTTGAGTTAGGTGTTGTCGACAAGAGATCACAAGACTTTTGAAACTCTCCCAACATTTATGAAGATTTTCCCTTTGATATTGCCTAGCTCCCCAAATATCTTTATAAATGCTTCCAAACATAGAGGTTGGGGTGCATTTTGACTCGAACTTATTAACAGGTCTGGAACAAGAAAACATAGACCAGTAACAAACTCGAGTCAAGCTAACCTCAAAACTCAAACTAAGCTCGAACCGGAAAGGCTCGAGCTCAACTTGGCTCGAATGTTTTATTCATACATTCTTCTTAAAATTTATAGTAATTTAACTAGGCTTAGTTAATTGAACTTAGATCAATGTTACAAACAATGCAATTCGATCCTGTACGTGGTACGAATAAGAATACATAAAATATTACTTCTCATGAATATGATATAATGACTCATGATACGTGGGTCAACACAAGGACCCCGCAAATCCTATATCTTAATTTTACAATACAACTAGTCTGAAATTTTAAAAATAACTAAAATTTGGACTTATTACTTGTCCCTGGACCAAACAAATGAAAAAAAGACGAGCTCGACTAAAACTCAACTTGATAATTAAATTCTTGAAGCAAACTCGAGGTCGACTCAATTAGTTAGAAAACCTAGCTCAAACAAAAGTTCTAAACCAAATTGACAAATTAGGCTTGATCGACTTATTCCTAAACGCAAGAAAGAACTTAAAAAGGACTTGTGGTGCTCATTCTAAGAGGTGGTAGTCTCATATGGTAGATAATATAGATAATCATTAGCCTTGCCTTCAAGAAAGAAAGGGAAGGCCCTAAGCCTCACTTATTTCTCAGTCACATTACTGGACTTTATAGATTAAAAAAATCTGGTAAAAAAGATTTGAGAATAAAACACACCAAATTTAGGTATGAGAAAGATGATGATTAAGCTTTCAAATCCAAGTCGAGGTAATTTTTGGATACTCTTATACTACCACTTATGCCACTTATAAATAGTAGTATAAGAGTATCCCAACATGTAGTGAGAGAAAAAAGCTCTCACGTATAGTGTTTTTATCACACTATTCTCAAAAACCATACTCTGTAAAATTACACAACTTATTTATGATCCTCCAAACAATATCAACATAATTCTTGGAAGATTTTGTATGCTACATGATGGATCTCTCATTACAGCCTTGGTAAAAACGAATGTAGCTGTAGGCTCAAGACTTACAGTCCTTATACAGTTGTATGTGGTCCCCTTTCTTTTTTAACGAGTCACCACTACTCAACTTATATAAATTACACGTCTTTTACTAGACACTAAGCCCATTTCCAAGTTTCCATGTGGCAGTCTCCCAAAATTCCATATATGACTCATCACTTTGTTTTCAATATATAAAGGTCAAACATGTAAGGGAGGAGGGAGAAAGATTGGGGGGGAGGTCTGTTCTCTCGATCTTATCCGAATATTCAATAACGAGGGTATGTTTTCAAACCTTCACCCCTAATTTCAATTTATGACAATCAAGACACCAAAAAGGAGATAAACAGAGAGATGGTGAAGAGGGCTGTGAAGTTTCTCTCTCACATATATACATACACATATATACATGTCAAACACACATGAAATATACATGATCTTTCATTCAGTTATTATTTGGAGGGTGAAATAAACCTTTGGTGATGGATCTTTTTTCCATCAAGTGGCGCCATTGCCCGGGACCAAAGAATATTTTCCGGCCATATTACAACGATCCAGAAATGAGTAGTTCTTGTAATTCTATCTCCGGATATTTCTCCTTGTACCACAACGACACAAATCTGACCGAGCTCCATAAAGGAAAAGTATTTGACACACCTTTGCTACGACGAGAAGTATGTTTTACTCCAAGCTCTTATTAATTTTCATACTTTACATGAAAATATGGGTATTTTTCTATTGAGAAATTAAGATAAAATACCAAGTTGAGGATGTCGAATAGTTTCTTGAACAACTATAATTTTGATGATGTGCAAGTTACTCCAATGATCATTATTCATTTATTTAGTCAATCTACTGTTACCGCGATATATATATGATGATGAAGTTTGATATGGACATACCAAGTTTTGACTATAAAATCAAAACCAAAGGGTGTGAAAGAAGCCGATGTAAATCATCTTTCAGTTCTACTACTAGTGTATGGAGAGACAAATAAGAAATAAGAGGCATAAATGGATGTTTAGGAGATGTTCATGGGTCAGTTTTAGGGGGTATACACGAGCTTTCGTACTCCAGCTCCACACCTTTCCTTGCTATGACATTGTCGATAACCTGTTTGATGAAATTCCTAGCTCAACTAGCTCGACCCCAGATGAAGACATATTTAGCACTATTAGTCATTTGCCTTTAAGGGCTTTGTTCCGAGGATTGCACCTTCTGGTATTCAGGAAATCTGAAAAGCGGATATTGAAAGTTTTTTTATTAATGGTAATTGTACATGGTCTTACACAAGAATAATGATGCGGAATACTGTAAATAGTACTAATGCTCCAACATACGAAGCAGAAATAAAAGAACTAATACCACTCTACATTCTCACCTTCGTCATCTGTAGCCACTGCGTAAAGCAAGTTGCCATCGCATCCACCTCCTTTATGTTGTAAAGCCACTACCAGAGTAACACCACTTTTACTCCCCCATCAGACCATTTTCTAAAAGTATCAACAGTTTCCCTCACCTAGAGGTTTTGAAGCTTTCCCGTGTCATCTTTGCCCTTGCAAGAATTTGTACAACTCGAATATCGGGTTATGTTCTAATCAGACTATTTGTATCAACAACCTAAAAGTAATCATGTTTGGTAGTATCAATAGCAAATGATTTTTCTAAACAGTGCATGCACTATCGGGAGTTAGAGCTGCTCAAGCACCAATTGCATAATGGTTCAACAATGAAAGTTTTTTTTTTCTTTGATAACCCGAGTTGGGAACTTGAAAGTTCTTGTGCCAGAGATATCTTGCCTCGTCCAGTTGGATCCCAATACTCAAATTCTCGAAGAATCAACACAATCAACTATAACACTACTACATAAATGAATCTACATAGATAGAGGCATGCTAAAGTGGCTTGGGTGCGGGTTTGCAGGCCAGTTGCTGAGGGCGATCTTGGGATTCGGTCTCTGGTGCAGGTAAATCAGGCTCTTATGATCAGACATGTCTGGGATTTGCTTGCTGGAGATAGGCGATCATTGTGGGTTTTATGGGTTAGAGCTACCAGGCTGAGGCAGCGATCCTTCTGGCAGGTGTCTGTCTCTTCTTCTACTCCCTGGTCGTGGAAGCAGTTGCTTAAGCGGCGTCCGTTAATCATTCAGGCTTTTGTGTATCAGATAGGAGATGATGCTTCTTTTAGTTTATGGTTTGATCCATGGCACCATGCGGGGAGTTTGATAGCGAGGTATCCTAGGGGTCCGCTGATTTATGGATTACCGGCAGATTCGCGGCTTTTAGCAGTGATTAGAGATGGAGTTTGGGACTGGCCCTCCCTCTCCTCTATGGAGGTTCATGAGATTTCTCAGTCTTTGCCAGTGATCAGAGGTGGTCAGGATACAATCTCTTGGATGTGGCACTCTTCGGGGATTTACTCGCCTTCATCTGCTTATTCTTATCTCTCCCCTCTGGCTGTGGAGAGACCAGTGTGGGTGCCGCTTCTTGTTGGCCCGGGGAAGATTCCCCAGAACTCTTTTATCTTATGGCTTGCAGTTCAGGAGAGGCTTTCTATGAGAGATAAGCCATGGTGTGGGGGAGTTGAGTTGGGTTGTCGGCTTTGTGAGGGGGCGGATGAGACGTATTCCCATCTTTCCTTCTCATGCCCGTTCTCATCTGCTTATGTTAGGATGGCTAAGAGGGAGGTCAGATTTGCATGGCCGTTTGTCAGTTGGTCTGATGAGGTGAGGTGGGCTTCTCGGCGCTGGAGGGGGAAGCATTGGGTTGATGTTGCATTTCGCATATTTCTGGCCGCTTTGGTTTATTGTATTTCGCAGGAGCGTAACCAGCGGATTTTTCGGGATTCTTATTCTACTCAGTCGGTGGTTTTTCAGCTCGCCCGGGACATGGTCAGAGATAGGTTATTATCGTGTTGTATTCCACAGTCCATTCAGGCTGTGGTAATTCGCCGTATTTGGAAAATAGCTTGGTAGATGTTTTTATTGTCCTTATATGGTTATTTTGGGGATGGCTAGGGGTCTTCTGTCCTAGCTCATCGGTTGCTCCCGTCAGGGTAGCCTTGTACTTTTTCTTTACTTAATGAAATTGACCGTTACAAAAAAAAGATAAAGAACTTGGATTTGAGAAGTCATGAATGCAGCAACTCCTCAACAAGCATGAAACTGAATTTTAACGGAAGCAGCTCAAGCTCGAGAAGCTAGGCGGCCACAACTGGTGTTGTACAAATAATTTACAATCCCTCATGGTTGCTGAGTCAGGTTAGCAGGGGCCTTTATCTGCACCTGTCGTTATTCTGGATAAGCCTTCAGAAATTCCCCCTTTGTGTGTAGTAAATATGGGATGCAGATTGTATATCACAGTATGCAACATCCAGCTCCAAATTCCATTCCACAAATCTTGAAGCACAACAGAAGACAAAAAGGTTCTCGTGATAGTCACAACTGCAAGCTAAAGTCAGACTAGTTCTCAAGCGATAGCCCAGATGTCGCAAGCACGAGCATCACAGATCACTTATGCCATGCACATGATTTTCAATCGAATGCAAGGTTACAACCATATCCTCGGCCACCGCCATAGATCTTGCTCCCAAGAATCCCTTTCCAATGGCTTTTTAACTCCACATCTTCCAGAAATACATCCGGAGCTTTAAAAATATTTAGGTAACCTCTTTCTTATGCTTCATTAACATGATACATATACTCTGTGAAATAAATTATATCTTCGATACTATAAATTCCCTACTTAATTGTAGTGTGTTATGTCTAATGCAACACTTAGACATTAATGTTTTGACACCCACAGGGGCTACAACCTCACCTTCGTGTCCCATCTTATGCTAATTGCACAAGATTAATAGCTGCAGACCCTACCTGTAGTAGAATACTATTCAAACTAATAACTAGTTCACATGAAACAAATAAATGCACGCCCTTATGGAGACAATCCCTAGAAGGGAAGAATTTTTGAATCAATGATCACGACTTCTATTTAATGTCAGATCCCTGTCAAATTTTATATGCATCATTATACTTGATATTAATTAAAAGTCTTTGATTGACTCGTATGTTTTCCCTGTAAGCATGCTACTACTGTCATTCTGAGCTATCATCATAATTAAATGTATATGCATATTAAGATTAAGAACATACCTCGCTCAATCATATATGATCACCTGTTTTTTCCAACAAACAACTTCTTATTTTTAACTTCCAAAAGTAATATATGTCACGCTTTAGCACGACGGCGTTGTAAGTATAATTTATTTAGTTCATAAAAGACAAACATATATTACTCATAAGTAAATAATCCTATGGCGGCTACAATGATTAATATTAATATACTTCCTTACTATCAGTATATCTTACTATCAGAAACATTTCATTATCTTCTAGTGGTATCACTGTCAGTATATGTGTTTGTGCATAATTACAAGGATCATTACAAGGATCCTCATGCATATCAGAATCTCTCATGTTATATACACAATGCCAGATTTCTGCCACTTTCATAAAGTAATCGTGTCACTCCATTCATCAATAGTAAACAACATATTAATGAAAATACTACGAATGCACTTCTAAAAGGAGAATATGAACTCATGCTCATACAATCACCTACAACTCCGCCTTTTTATATGGCACACTTTGTAAGGAATTAAAATCCTAGAGGCAGAACCTTACAACCTATGTTACACTAGACCTATTATAAGGTTATTTACTATGATACACTGTTATGATAAACACATTCCCTTCCAATAACTCCACACCCTGCAGGAACCAATCTATGTACAAAAACACTTTTCTACAACAAGTCTCGTGTAGTAAGGTCCTTAAGGACATGTCTAGCTCTAATCACTTGTAGTCTCACCATAAATTGAGATTCATTTTTGTACCATTCAATCTCTTACAATGTTTATTATGCAACAGTCTAACATGGCATAATAGCAACTCTTTTTATTGAGAACGATCAATCACGAGAGCTACTCCTTTACCATCACAATCCTATAGTGTGCCACCGTAGGTTTTGCATTCCCTTTCAATCATTATGCACTTCTCATTCTAACTTTTATAATAGTCTAACACTCTCGTATTACCAACCATATTAATAACCTCGATATCATTTTATTCCCTTTTTAAGTGCTTTATTTTCTAATGAGTGACCCACTACTTACTATAATGAAGTAGCTAAAAAGGCTTAGGGCTACTACTGCTCCAGTTACACCACTTCTAAGACAGTTGCGCACCCTATGGGTTACACCTAGTCCTTATTCTAATCAAGTCAAAATAATATTTCATAGTTTCATATATAACCTAAAGATTATATATATTTTCCGAGGCTACTGATGGATCTCTCATTACAGCCTTGGTAAAAACGAATGTAGTTGTAGGCTCAAGACTTACAGTCCTTATACAGTTGTGTGTGATCCCCTGTCTTTTTTAACGAGTCACCACTACTCAACTTATATAAATTACACGTCTTTTACTAGACACTAAGCCCATTTCCAAGTTGCCATGTGGCAGTCTCCCAAAATTCCATATATGACTCATCACTTTGTTTTCAACATATAAAGGTCAAACATATAATTAAGGGAGGAGGGAGAAAGATCGGGGGAGGTCTGTTCTCTCAATCTTATCAGAATATTCAATAACAAGGGGTTAGGTTTTCAAACCTTAACCCCTAATTTCAATTTATGACAATTAATACACCAAAAAAGAGATAAACAGAGAGATGGTGAAGAGGGTTGTGAAGTTTCTCTCTCACATCTATACATACACATATATACATGTCAAACACACACATTCATATACATGATCTTTCATTCGGTTATTATTTGGAGGGTGAAATAAACCTTTTGTGATGGATCTTTTTTCCATCACTACAAAAGAAAAAAACCAGTTGATAATAGCAAGAGGAAGCTAAAAAATAACAATTGTCAACCACAATTTCAACACTATACGAGAAAGAGCAGAAAATTAATAGCAGACATGGAATTCCAGAACAGATTTCGTAGATGACAATTAAGAAAAGAGCAACAACAATATAGCTGGCAAGAATAATTATGATTAGTACATGTTTCAATGGTTTGCACCAAATGTCGTCAAGAACAAGCTCCTTGAAGAAGAAACACAAATTAATCTGAATAATGAATCTATCGGAAAAACACAAGGTTTGACAAATATAATCTCTGTGAAAAGTCTAGTGTTTCACAACCAGTTCAATAGAAATATCGACAATATGCAAGATCGCTAATGGTAAACTATGCTTTTTGTACAACAAGCACACTATCAACAAGCAACGACCACAGTACAACAAACAATATTAATGTTACGAGGAACTAGTTATCTGCAATTTTATCCTTCAAGTAATTCAGAATAGCTT
Organism: Eryngium alpinum; assembly: GCA_032274865.1. NCBI lineage: Eukaryota > Viridiplantae > Streptophyta > Magnoliopsida > Apiales > Apiaceae > Eryngium > Eryngium alpinum. The sequence goes on along the minus strand of JAUEJK010132404.1, from coordinate 419 downwards.
TTGTTCCCCGATCCAGTATAGTCCTACGTATGCTGAAAAAGAAAATATATTCAAGTTACCTATGAACAAGTTCATTTATAAGTTTATACACACACACGTGTTACTCTGTGTGGGTGTTGAATTGCTACAAGTCCTTCCAACCGTATTAGAACTTTGAACATATATATCAGCTGTAACTTTGTTAGATTTAAGTAAAATGTTTCTTCCACTTCAGTCGATAGTTCTGCAGGGTTATGTAACCGGGTTGTCCTTGGGTAAAGCAAAACCCAAATTTTAGAATTTATTCCGCAGAAAGATCATAGAACGTACAAGCATTTTCGAGCTTAATTAACATACTAAACTGAATAAATGATTACCGGACGTATCAATTTGGTTGGTTCAAGTATTTTTCAAGTGGCCTCATCTTATCAGTAAACTAT
>JAUEJK010132296.1:0-11235 GCA_032274865.1 Eryngium alpinum | reverse complement strand
TAAGTATTCTACCAGCAGTTTACTAATCTATACATCATCAAATTCTTATTACTAACTGACTTATTCCTAACAAAACCTTTGGCAACAAGTCGCGCCTTGTAACACTCGATTGTGCCATCTGGATTTCGTTTAATACGAAAAATCCATTTTCAACCAACCAAATTTTGAGATGTCTTAGGTACGAGCTTCAATGTGCCGTTATCAAGTAAAACTGTAAATTCTTTGGGCATGGCATTACGTCAATGTGGATCTTTAACGGCTTCTGTAACCCACATTGGTTCAACTGTGGTAGGGAGTGGATGTGTGGCTGTAGAGTTTATAAAGGCAGGATCATAATAACGGGGATTCAGGCGACAATTTTTAGTTGAACGGTGAAGTGGTGCCGGTGATATATGTGGACTGTTAGGTGGTGACATAGGAGTAGGCTGAAAAAGGTCAGAGGTAACAGAAGAAGCTGATGTGGGAGTTTGAGACATGGTAGATGTGTTAGGGCTAGATGGGGTGGTAACTGAGTCTTGTAGGTGAGATACATTAGGGGCTGGGATGGAGGTAAAATGACTTAATGGTGTGGATATGTTATTGTGGTGTGGGTTAACCGGGGAAGTGTCAACAGGTAATGGAGTGAAATACTTGGCAGAGGCTTTGCGTTCAGGATCCGTCTCTAATTGCGGGAAGAAATTATAATCATGTTGTTGTTGCACTTGAAGTGGAAATATATTTTCGACAAAATTAACATGTCGGGAAATATAAATCCGATTTGACGCAATATCATAGCACTTATAAGCAGACTGTGAATGTGAATATCCAAGAAAGATGCAGGATTTTGACCGGGGTTGAAGTTTAGATGCACTATATGGACGAAGCCATGGATAACAAAGATAGCTAAAAAACACGGAGTTTTAGATAATTTGGGTGTTTGCGAAATAAAATTTCGAATTGTGTCTTGTTATGTAGTGTTGGACTGGCTTGAGGGTTGATTTCGGTTATTTTTGTTATGATTTTTGGTGATATAATTAGCTGTAGGTATTACTGAAGCAGGAGTCTCACCGACAGGTTGGCCATCTTTTTGTAGTTGAGTTTCAGCTTCCTTTAGTCTATCACAGAAATCATCAAAGGAGACTGCTGAGTCACGTACACATAAAGTAGAGGTGCAAGTGCTAAATTCTGGACCAAGTTGCGTGATCACAGTAATGAATAAATATTCATCCGAAACTGGATCATGTAACTATATGTCAAGTTTGTTGCTCAGGTTCCTTATCTGCTCCTGCATATCTGGTATGTCGAGTACCTTGGTCTAATGGCTTAATAACTAATATGTTCAATGTAACGATCATTAAATTTTGATTTAGACTTTCAAATAATTACGTTCAGTGATATTCTAAGAAATTAATAAAATTTTATAAAAAATAATGCTACTAAATGTCATCTTGTCTCTAATGTCTTCTGATTTTTATTCTATATCCATTAAATCATCTCTAATTTCACTTCTTATATACTAGATTATTAATCAAAATCCTTAAACTTGGATTGCCAATAGTTAATTCTCTAGATTCTTGATAATGAGAAGGCATGATGTTCATCCATACTTTGTCAATTACAAAAACATTATTATATCTTTTTGCTCGTTACAAAATTTTATTGACATTGCTGTTATTTATGTTTTAGTAACTAGTAACCGAGAAATAGATTTGTAAAGAAACTTTGTGTACTAATACCCGAAATACATATTAAGTTCTATTTTTATTTAGGGCTAATTCCAATTTATTCATATATATTATTTCGAACATTAAAGATTTTAGGGTCTCATTTACAACACTCTGCTTAGTTAATATATCATTTTGACCATACTATCGTTAAAAATTAACGAAGCTATTAAATGAATTTCTTATTTTACATAATAATATTTATTTTTAATAGTGAATAATTAATTATCAACATATAGTAATTTATAAAATAATTATTGATATAACAAAATTACTCATTTTATTTTATAGTTTATATTAGATAATAATTTATTTTTATTCTATTTTTAATAATAAATTCTTTATTTAATAAATAACATAATTAAATTATTTTTTTATTCTATAAATTTATTTTGTTTCATTCTTTATAAAGTAAAAATATTATATTTTATCAAATTATAAATATTTTTTTTAATAAATATCTTTTATTATTTAAATAGAATAAAAGTATTTTACTTTATCCTAATTTAATAAAATTTTAATAAAAAATATTAATTTTTTACAATATAATTTTTTATTAGTAATATTATTAGTAAATGAAATTAGAGTAAAAAATATTCTTATTTTATTTAATTAAAAAGATTATGTAAAATTTTATTAATAATTTTATTAAATAAAAAGAATTAAATACATAGATAAAAAATAAAGTATTAATAATTGATAGAGAAAATACATATTATTTTATTATATATATAATTATTTTTATAAATTAATATATTTTGATAATTAATTATTTAATATTAAAAATAAATATTATTACATTTAATAAGAAATTTGTTTAACAGTTCTGTTAACTTTTAACGATGATATGGTCAAAATGATATATGACGGAGCTGGAGTGTTGTAAATAAGACCCCAAAATCTTTAATATTCAAAATAATATATATCAATAAGTTGGGTGGTTAATATGATAATTAACCCTTTTTATTTACCGTGATTCGTACTACTACCGAATATGATATATATTTACTTTAGGAGACTATTTCATTTTGGACCAATCCTGACTCCTGAGGATGAACTACTAACGATGACAAATCTCTCTTGCTCTATCCTTGCTGATTCCATAGACTTGAACTTGAATTGAAACGCTAGAACAATCCTTAATCAGCTTCATCTAGATATCAAATATGATATCAAATTCCTCTTATATAGTTTACATTCTGAATTTGAACTTCTAAATACTGCAACAACGTTAGTTAATAAAATCTGAAAAAGGATAAAAAGAATTCCTTAGACCACTCTTCAAATCTAAGTCTGCCTTCAACTTGCATATCAGAAAACATACAACATTCAAACATATAGCAGTCTCAGGACTGATAGGATATGGGCACCAGAACCCAAATCCTCAAAAGTGAAATAACATAACCAATCAAATTGGGTCAAAGCCCAAAAGAAGAAGGAGAACATCTCGGGTCCTCGGGCCGGATCCTCAGATCGAACCCGGACATCGAGACGGAACATCCGACTCCGCCACAGGATCCTCGGATCGGATCCTCAGATAGGACCCAAGTCCCAAGATGGATCCTCTGACACCATACCAGAACACCAAAACTTGGTCCTCAAGCCAGCAGACAAAGATTGGGACCACTGACAAAAAGGCCAAATAAGACAAGGCCTAGGTAGTTGACTCTAGGAGGGACCACCACTTCCCCTGACACCATGTCATATGGCAGCAGACAGGTGTCCACTTCTTAGTTGCTCCCACAAACAAACAAAGAACACTACACAGTAAAGTAACGGCTACAAAACCACGGGAAAGTGACAGTTGTCCCTATAACTAGGAGACAAAAGGCACAACCAGCCAAACAACAACCAACAACCTCTCACAAGGTGACAGCTGTAACCCTAGTTAATACCGACATTCTCTCCATGGTAAATGTATTGTCACATCATTTACTGAGTGTTTATAATTTCTCTCTCTAGACTTTCTATCTCTAGTGTTTTATTCTCTTATCCACCGGAAAAGTAACTTCCTCCACCGGAGGTGCCTCCGGAGCTAAAAGCTCCATTGGGCATTCTTTTTCAGGAAAGCTAAGTCAAGGAGCCAAGGAAGCAGTCCAGATCTAGGTGAGAATGAAAGAAGGAGGATCTTAGACATATCATTTGGCGCTAGAAGGAGTTGTCCTAAAAAATAGGCACTCTCCCCAGCTTCATTCCAGATGGTCCTCAACAGCCAAGTTGAGCGACCTCAGGGTCAAAATGAACCCGTGATCCAAGAAGCCATCAGAGGGCAGAATAATGTTCAAACTCCACAAGTTCATGTGGAAGGCCTCATAGTGGAAGAAAACGAAGTAAGGCCAGATCCCAACTTCCCCTATGGTATGCCAAGAGCAAACTCCTAAGCAGCCCCAGATCTACGGCTCCAGTTGGACCGTCAGCAGGCCGCAACGGCTAGAGCAATTGGCAAAAAGCCACAACAAGCTACTACTGCACAGTCAAAACCAAGTCCACCAACTGGTGCGGTAATAACAACCACTCAGGCTCCAGTGGTAAAACCACTAGACCCTCAGCAACGGGATCTAGTGGTCCATATGTTTCAGCTCCTCGGAGTACCGGGCCAAGCCCTCCCCCCAATCAAAGTCCTAGCCCAGTAAACCAGCCACGACATCAAGTAACTATCGCGGATTATGATTCGGATGAAGAAGACGATGGTGATTCCCTCGCAGATACTCAAGCCCAGCAGCAAGGTTCGGTCTTCAGCCGTCTAGGCTCATCCCAAGACCCTGGGCACCCAAGGCATTTGGGATCGCACCATCGTAATGAAACATGGATATATTACGATCGTCGTAGAAACAAGAGGGATCACCCAGAACGTTACCAACCGGAAGATGAGGACCTGTCTGAGGGTCACAGGCACAGACACCGAAGGCCTCGGGCAGAACGCCAGGCCAGCCCAACGCAAGACTCTAGGCGGACAGGAACCCGCAGAACTGAGACTCATCGCAGTGGGCGTCATAGAGGCACTCGGCACAACAATCAAGGGCATCAGCCAAACAATCCTCAGCTCAATGGGCCTCAGCCGCCAAATCCTCAGCCTAATAATTCCCAGGGCACGATCGTGGTGCCAGCTGTAAACAAAATGAAGAGGACCAAAAAATACTTTCTCCAAAAACTAAATTGAAAGATCAAGTGCAGTGCTTATATACTTGCTGCACTATAATTTACATCCATATTACAGCTATGAAAGTAATTGTTAAAAGACAAGAAAGGGCTCACTAATATCAGTACAATGTCTGTTTTGCCCCTGTGCTAACTACTTGACTAATAGCTGTAACTAACTTGAATGGAATGTGACAATTAGCCACATTACATTCACTTCCAGTCTGCACTACTTTATCAGCACAACTCTGCTCTTCATCTTCAGTACATAGTTTATTAGTAGGTAACCCTTATTTCTTTAGTTTTTTAGTATGTGCTTAAGTTTGATTTCAGGCAGTATAGTTTGACATAGTTTTTGTTAATCTTTACCCTCTGTTTATCTCCGGTATGTTGTTATATAAGTTTGATCTCAGATTATATAATTTGACACATTTTATTTTAATCATTCAGTCTGTATAATTAATAGTGATGGAGGACAAGTTTCCATTTTTTACCGGTGCAGAAATCATTTACAGATGAAGATAACATATGCGATGATGTGGGAGATCCTTTACATGATGAGCATGCAGGTTCATATTCAACTTCACCGGTTTCATTTACTATTACGGAATAACTATCTAAATGGTATTCAGTTACAATGTGCATACTGCAGATGTAGTGACACCAAACTTAACTGATGATACTTGGGCCACTGAAAAAGTAAAAAGGTTGTTTATGAAATCTACACGATATTAGTTGGTTTATAGTGTCACAAGTCGAATTTTATTTATATGTTTCTCAGTAAAAAAAATGTAACATTATCCTGCATAGTTGACTGATCAGACAACATGGGGTGTAAATACAGAACCAGAGCCCCCTGTTGGTGTGGCACACCACGTTTGTATATTTTACAGTGCTTTCTAAGGCTTATTCCCTGTCACTTACCAGTTACCATTGCTTTAAAATGATATTGAGTAAATTTAATTAGTGCATATATTCTTTGCAGATAAGACAACACATAGAATTTTTACAAAATCGTGCACACCCTCTTTTTTTAGTAAACAGTGCTTACCAAGGCAACAGGAAAAACATTACGTATGGTGTCCGAAGGTTGTTACATAGGTAATTTCATCTTCTATTATTATTACTATCAGTTTTTGTACATGTAGGTACTGGTTATATCGACTTAGTAGCATCTACAGTGTCTGATTATGCTACACTACTTACTTATGTGTATGCTTGCATACAATGATTTGAGTGGTGGCATTTCTTAGTAGTATGCTTGCATATAATGATCGGAGCGAACAACAGAGAGCCACTATATGCCAAGTTTCATTTTACCTGATGTGTTGTGTTGTCTACTTTGTATCTCACTATTCTTTATCCTTCTATCTCAGTTATTTTATTGCAAATATCGAGATCCACCAGTGATGTATACTTAGAAAAAAGCCGGGTTTAATGACCCTGTTAATCCGTTAACTAATTTGGTTGGGGACTACGAAAACACTGGTAATTTTGAAATAAAATTATCAGTTACATTCATCGATGCAAATATCCATCTTATTTATATGTTGTTTCCTTAATGTATACAAGTTTCTTATGTATGAGTACAGAGTACTGTTTTTATTCCATGAGTTTCATATATTTGTATTTTGTTCACGTGTAGAGAATTCTCGAAGTTGGATCCTCTGAATCTGGAGAAGAAGAACAATTTCCAGTGTCTGGAGTACCTGTTCAGTTATATATTGTTGTTTTTACATTTGTCAAATAACCACCATCACACTGTCTTAAATTCATATTTGGTTTAATGTACTATATGTTGTTGTGTACTGCTCAGCCACACAAAGGAGCCCCTGTGTTCTTGGGAAAACAGTTATGGTTAGTTACAATTTTTCCCTTCCTACATGTTATGTTAGGGGATGTACGATTTTAGTGAACAAGAATTTCACACTGTTTTCTGTCTCTCACATTTCGTATCCTCTATTGTTGTTTACAAGTAAACAGCTTGAAAGTTGACACTAAGGCATCCGGTAATTTAAGGTTTGACACCACTTGGGAAACAATGCTAAAATCAAATACACGTTAAATCTTCTCAACTGACGTTTGTGTGTGCTATAATTAATAATCCATAAAAACTTCTGACTTGACAGCATAATTTGGTCCACTTCTGTTAGTGCAGTTGTCGCTGTTATTTACTCAGAAATATAACCAATGTAAACCAAATTTCAAGGTTTAGAGGTAATATTCATGCTTTATTTAGTATTCATGTTCCTAACTCTACATTTAGTTCAGATAATAGATAACGTCGCGCATTCAAGAATACCGCTTCTAAATTTATGGTATAATCTCCTCTCTCCCACTGCTTTGACTTCTTCATCTTCTTTATGTGTTTATTGGGTTCAAATTTCCAAGTTCAAAGTTTGAATTCATATTTTCTTCATGTCTTTCTCGCTGTTTCCTCCATCAATCACCTCTATATGTTTGGAATTTTCAGATCTGGAGAAGAAATCCTACTGCACAATCCTTTTGTGATCGTCGATCAGCCTTCATATCTCAAAAGCCGTAACAAAACTTCCATGTCACAAAACTTCGGTAAAGCTTCTACTCCGCAAAAGAAAGTCAAAATCATGCCGGTGACTGAAGTTCAACTCTATCCTTCTCATGCCGGCCTATTGTGCTTCTCTCTCCCAGTGACGTACATTCAACTCTCCATCTTTTTTACCATTCTCTCTTCATTTCTATTTTGGTTATTAATAATACACATATATGTGTCTTATATCTCTATGAATTTGATCAAGTGATTCAGAATCTTCTTTATTGTAGTTATACTGATTTGGCTACAGAGACGGCGAGATATGCGTTCCCAAAAAGTTTGAAATTAAGATAAATCTGTTTTAATAGGTGTTTCTTGTATGGGTGTTATCTCTCAGCATGCTTTCTGTTTAGGACTAAAATATGGCTCTCATTTTCACTCTCTGTCTTCATGTTCATCTCTTGACTGTGTTTTGTTCTTGACGATTTTTTGAAATAGTTGTGTATTGGATAATATAACTTGGTGTTTCATTTACAATTTGCATTTGACACACTTTTTTTATTTCGGTACTGTATTTTATATTTTCTGATTTTCGTACTTCATTATACATTTTGGTTGATATTAGTTACTTCCACAACTGATTCTAGCTTAGGAACTTTAAGGATGGACTGATAGTTATTTTTCCTTACTCAAAATTATTCTATTGGAGAGGCTTGTTGTAATTATCTTCAAAACTTATTGTTCAACATAATCTGCAAGCTGAGGAAAAAAATGCACCTTTCAAATAGGTGTGAACGTTGGTGTACTTTACTTCCCAGATTGTATGGGTAAAGACCTTTTTTGTATTAGATTTGAGATTTTGTGCGCTAACCCCAGATGAGGTAGAATGATCAATTAGCTTTCACTCTTTGACAAACTTCATCTTGGTTACCAATGTATTGCTTTTGTTATCTCAGATACTATCGTTTGTCTAAAGAAACAATGTCCCTCCCCGATTCTTTTACGGAATAGTACCGATAATAGTAAAGAGGTGCTGCTAAATAGTGGAGAAAAATGTGAATCAAAGAGGTATTACGTTATAGTTTCATGTGTTTGTTTGGCATTTTCATAATAATTTATACTGTTTCTAAGCTTTAAGTGTTATACTAATTTGATGTTTGTAAATGGCGTAAGTGTGCGGGTGTACAACAGGCCTATTTGCAGGACAGTAGCAGATGGTATATAGGTACTTGATGTCATTTGGTTTTGATCACAATGATGCAGCAACAAGAGAAGCATTAAAGTACATTCCACGCATAGGCTATTTACAATTATCAATGCTGAAGGACTAGAAGGGAATAGATTAGGCCGCATGACACAGCAACCTGGCTTTGGCTTCTCAAATGAATCAAACGTTGTTACTGCTTTTGAACCACATCTTCGCACATTAAGTTAACCTCTGTATATGGTCTGGAATATATTGATGTTTGTGCAAGAAGCAACAAAGTCAGCCAGTAACAGACGATTTATGTAATGATCGAGATGAGGCAGAAGGAGAAGATAACAGCTCTTCGGGACAGCATAGAGATTGATAAAGATGAAGCGTTTCAAATATTGTAGGACCTGAAACTGATAAAGTAGCTGATGCTGGAACTTTGCATTATCTCCCTGGAATTCATACTCTGCAATGAGACAATTTTGCTCTGTTTGAGTAGGATAGGTGAAATATGTATGTTTTATGTCCAGAGTGAACGATAATATGTGGTATTAGTAGTTGTGAGGAGATTATGTTATGGACAAGTAGCTTGTACATAAATATTATGGTTTTATAGTGACAATGAAATAGTTAATTTTGCAAGCATAATTATAAACCAGATAGTAGGTATATCATTTGCAGAATGAGTTTTAGCTTTAGTTTTCAGAATGAAGCACTTCAAATTTTGTAAAATTTGAAAACTACGAAAAGAAAAGAATTATTATGAGAATAAAATGTTTATCAATTTATAAAAATTATAGATAGAATTCTATAAATCACAAATTTGAAAATTTTATCATTTTCATGCATGTGAGTTTTTCAAGCTTGTTTCCTCTCAAGGTACACAAGATAAAGCATTTGATTGCGTAAATACACTGTAAATTTCTGAATGGTTTACACTTTCCGGGAAGCGACCACTTGATTCAGCCTCTGAATTTGACTCCACAATGAGTAAAATCTTTCAGGTGCTGATGAACGTATCTAGAGAAATCTTGAGCAGAAACAGGATCTGGTACTGATGTTAATCTGTTATGGACGAAAATGAATTTGAGTTTGCAGAACTGATATGCAAGAGTATGGTTTCTCTAGGATCTTTTAACTTGACATGTACAAGTGGTGATAGTGGAGTACTCCGTTGTTCAATATGGTGAGGAAGTACTATCTAAAGTAATCTTTCATAAATAATCGTTTTCTCCTTTCTTTATTTTTCTGCCACAGATGCTAGGTTATTTTCAACATTTTAAGTTAGCATTTCACTATCAGGCTATACTCTTCTGGCTGGTACTGTTTCCTCTTTATTTCTTTTCATTTCTATAAATATAGCTGGAATTCAATGTAGTAAATGTTCTTATCATGAAGATACATTCTTGTGTTTGCTTGATATGGTAGGTACTGTTGCTTGATGTGGTTTTGTAAGTCCTTAATTAGTCTAACAAAAAAAGTAAATGTTTTCTTCAATATATGTGACAGCTTTATATTCTAGCGATAGTAAAAGAACACAGATGTCATCGTTTTAAATGCATCTTATACTAGATCTTGGAAAGAAAGCACGTTTAAGAGAGAACAGAACTGCAAGCATGGAGTCTCATTTCTTATCCTGACCCTTCAAGTTATCCCCTAATTTGTTAGCTTTAGGATCATCATCTTCTCTTTTTCTCTTGTGGTCTTTACCTGCCACCTGTTTCTTCTGCTCATCAGCATTTTCCTCTTTGTTTTTGTCAGCCTCCTCCTGTTCCTGATCAATATCAGCAGCCAATTCCCCCTGCTCACCACCCCCACCTTCTTCCTCATGCTGTTGATCTTCAGTATTTGACGCTTCCTCCTCATCTTCTTCACTTTCACCATCTTCCGACACTCCTTCCTCATCTTCACTATTGCCAGACTCTTCCTCCTCAAGTTGATCATCTTCAGTACTACCATCTTCCGACTGACTTTCGTCAATATGTAACCCCCTATTGTAAACATTATCCTCATAGATTTCATCTTCTCTCATGCCTTCCTCATACTCCTGGTCAAGATTTTCTCGCACCATTTCGACTGGATCAATGTCGTCGTCATCATCATCATCTTCTTCTTCTTCCTCTACATAGTCCTCCTCATCAGACTCTTCATCCTGATCTGTTTCATCATCATTTTCCTCTGTGTCTCTATCCGTATCATCATCGCCATCACTTGATCCTTCCCCATCATTACTCTCTTGATCTCCTGTTTCATCCTCCGTTTCTTCCTCATCTTCCTCACCATTGTTTTCATGACTACCATCATCATCACTAGAGCCTGCTCCCTCATTATTCTCTTCATCAGCTTCTCCTTCCTCCTCCCTGTCTCCAACTCCATCATTTTGCTCACCAGCACTAGTTGATACTTCTCCTCCTTCTGATCTCCAAGCTCTCATGTGTTTCTTGAAGCAAAGGTCCAGACATATCCACTTAACATCAACGAGACAGAAAAAACGGAATCCATAAGGATAACTATAAGAACCAGCCACTAACCAGCCTTGAGATCCGTTGATATCTACGGTCCTGTTGTCGGAAGAAGCTACCGCAAAACGTCTGAGTGCGTTGTATGGATTGTTGGGCTTCACCCCTTTCATCCCACATCGGTTGGGGAGGCAAAAACAAAGGCCCATATAAGTGGCTTGATACCTC